>JAGFZM010003306.1:53894-70910 GCA_017657215.1 Limnothrissa miodon
TGAACCCCGACGCCAATGACTGCAAACTGGCCTGCAAACATCACTAGCGTCTGGAACACGTCTGTCCAGATCACAGCTTTAAGTCCTCCCTGCACCAATCCAAAACAAGAAAAAAAATGAAACTGGCCATGAGTAGAATAATTGCAACTGGTCAGTTGTTTATGAAGTACATACCAGAGCTGTATAGACAGTGCAAACCAATCCAGTGGCCAGCACAGCTCCCCATAAGTGAAAACCTGTGACTGGGGGGGGGGGGGGGGGGGAAGAGGTAATACATGGATTACTATTGTTGTGGAATGTGGCAATTGGTCACATCGGTCAAACTGATAATGATGAATTACCTGCATTAAGGGCCAGGGCAGGTGTGTAGATCCCCACTCCCATGTATATTACCTATCAGGAGAGTAGGGACATGGTGAGAATTGTGGAGGCAGGCCAGGTAATGAAACATAAGCCCCTTTCAGACATAACTAGCTGTGATTACCTGGACACATGAATATTAGTCAACATGGATTCAGAAATTACCATAAAACACAAGTTCAGCTCGGTTAAACCTTAGTACACCCAGGTTGATGTGAGGGTGGGGCAAGAGCTTAACTTGCAGGGGAAAGTAAATGACACAGAATTTTCATTATTCCTTAATGTTGTTTGGATTGCCATGTGCATGCAACATTAAAGAGGAATTCAGAGCAGCTGCTAAATCGTTGTTGTTTAGAAAAACAAACGGAAAAACAACAGAGGGCATACGAGCTAGTCAGAGTAATATTAAAGTTCACGGCAACTTGAAAAGCCTTGTGACCCGACTAAACAGCATTTTCTTATGACTCAGTGTGCATCAACATAGTACCGAATGGCAAAATGGCAATTTGCACTTGCAGTTTATCATCACAAGGGTGCCTTTATCCTCAGTCACGTCACGTCATCAACAGCCCCCCCCCCCACCCACACACACACCCACACACACACACACACACACACACACACACCAATCCCCAACTCCAATCCTTTGTGTACCCGTTGGATATCCGGGGATAGTACTACGAAGCAGTTAGGGTCATGTCTGGGTGTACAATATCTGAGAGTAAAATATTACACATGCTGACAGATAACCATGGTTTTATGCATGTCTGAAAGGGGATATAAAGTGATACCGCATAGCAGTGTTGCAGGTTTAATTTTATTGTCCTTGTACATGTATTACAAATGAACAAACTAGAGTTTAGCCTCTAAGCACAAGTGCAAAAAGCAGAAAGTGTAGTTATGCAGTCACTGCGGGTATGAAAGCAGTGTAAACAGATATATGAGCATATGAGGCAGCATAAGAGGTAGGAATATATAAATAGTGAATAAGAGGTGGAAATAATTTTGCATTATGAGATGTGAATAAATAAATGGCATTCATATAGGTAAAGGCAGAGGTGGAAGCTTACCATCTGGAAGATGAAGGTGATAGTGCCACAGAGCCTCACCATCTTACTGAAGCGAAGTTCAAGATACTAAAGAAAGGCAATGCGTCACAGATGAAATATTGACCACAACATGAGTATTAACTTCATAAACTCATTCATCCCCTCAGCTCAAACTAGGGGTTATATGACTACTTGAGAAAGGTAGCCTACCTGATAGGCACTTGTTAGGTGGAGGCGGTAGAAGACAGGGATAAAAATGTGAGCTGGGATCAGTAGGCCAAGGATGTAGGAGCAGCCCAGGAACCAGTACTGTGTGCCATTACTATAGATTTCAGCAGGCGTTCCAATGATGGCCACTGCTGACTGAAAGGTCGCCATGAGTGACAAGGCAAGAGGTACACTACTCATGCTCCGATCTGCCATGAGAAATTCCTGCGTGGTACGCTGGCGCCCCCCAGAGAAAGCATGGTACAACCCAATGGCCATAGAGATCACCAGCAGCATCCCAAACACGACAAAATCGACGGTAGAAAAGTGCTTGAGCCCAAGTGTATCCATCTTGTCCGGGGATGAGTTAAGTTCAGAACTGTGGGTGAAACGTGGTTTAAGAATGTCTTATAGGCGCTTCCCTGACAGTCACGTAAACCTCATTATCTGAAACAAAGAGTGATGGAATAAGTAAGTCACGAGGGAATAATTATGTCCACAAGAAAAGACTAGGCTATATTGCGCAAAATAGTGACCCCTAAACCGTAAACATGCTAGTCTGCAATACACAAGCAACAGCACTGAAGCAAAATGAAATGCAATGATTGCAAAGCTAAGACAAGATAAGAAGCTAAGTGGCAGGATCCAATGTTACTATTCCCTGCCTGTCAGGGGTAGATCTAACTTGCACACTGCTGCGATTTCACCTTTACCCCGCATACCAAAAGAACTGACTAAACCCACTGTGTTAACTCTGTGGGGTGTTTCTGTATGAAAATAAATACTTGTCATGTTTTCGATAACGTTTTCTTAACTAGATAAGTGTAGCCACATTTTCTTAACTAGATCTAGATAAAGTATAGGTACATAAAATATTATGCCATACTGGAGTCATACAACTGGTCTATTTTAACCAGACCGTAAAAGGTTTGAACTGCAGCAGCACGGACATTAACGTTACATTAGCCTACGCTAAAAAACGTTAACGTTTGGTAGGCTACTTACCTTCAGGCGTGTAACGTTAGTGGTCTGTGAACAGGTGAAGGCTTTGACCAAAAACGCTTCGTGCCCGTCACAGACATGTGCCATTAAGTCTGAAGAAATTGCCCCTCAATCACAGGGCGTGCCATAATCTCTATGATTACATTGAAATAAACGCGTAAAACAGACCAGAGATGTTGGTTTTCGAGTGACACGAGCAGACCCACGTTCTGTCAGTTGTGACAGCGCGAATGCTTCCAGCTCAGTGGCTGAATGTGAACACGCAAGATCCTTACACTTGGCATGGTACATTTGTGCTTAAATCATAAGGAAGAAGCAACCGCAGACACAAAAATAATGGTATCATCCGACAAATCCCTCAGTTCCACGTGCTTGTTATTACCATTTGCGCTGTTCTAGTGTGCCCTCTAATTCCCTCTGCGTAAATAGGTGGGTGCATTGATGTTCTTGAAGTGGAGCTAGTATTCCTTCCTCCTTTCCTTCCTGTTTGAGTAAGCGCGAAAATTCGACAATCTTGGTGTAACTACAGATGTGTTCAAGTAGTTTACTACGGTTTTTGTTTAATATATTGCCTGTCCTCAGTTGAGTACCACCAAGGGCAAATAAAAAGAAGCACTCGTTGCTTCTGGCTAACGTTAGCTCTAACGCTTTGCAACTGATAAAACCAACAGCTTAAATTCCTTATCGGATCCATGGGGGAGCCAAGAAACCAGAGTGAGTAACGATCGTTCCTGGAAATTACCAGGTTTTATGCTGGTAACGCAGTTTACTACTATGTGTTGCATTTCTGTATGATCACTGAGCCTGTTTGCTGCGGGGACACTTTTCCTTCTAACGTTATCATCTTAACCCAGTTTTCACCTGCTTAGACTATCTTAATAAAACACACTTTTAGATTTGAGTTTTTACAGGACAGTTCGCCATATCACTGTAAAGGAGCAAATGTCCGCAGTTAGTCTTTTCCTCTCATCAAAAGCAAGCGCTGTGTCACGTAGTTGATAAAGTTTATGTCTTTCTAGATGTTCTAAGTTGCTTACAGGGGTTAGAGATGGAAGCTCTTGGTTTCCAAAGTCGAGATCCCGAAGAATTTCTGAAAAAGGATAAACTACATCAGATAAAGTGCAGAACATTGTCTCTCCGAATGCAAAGAAAACAACTCCAAGCACAAATTCAAGCACTCAAGGTGAGAAAATGTTGTATTGACATTTCAAATTAGTAAAGAAAAACTAATACTTTTACACTTAAAGGTCCGTGTAACGCTTAGCAGTGCATTAGTCTATTTGCATATTTCACATGAAAATGGGGAAAAAATACCGTTGTCACCCTACCCGGATGAAACTTCTAGATTCTACTCATAATATTGTCATTACGTGCCCCATAGACTTCCATTCATTGAACTTACGAGCGTCTATTTTCCACTAAACTTTGCCATGGCCCAACCTCAAACACTGGGGCCCATATATTACTATGCATTAACGAATTAAAAAAAGCAAACCACAATCTACAATTCGGTTTAGCAGGAATTAATGTAAACAGTGTGATGTATTTTTGTGTATTTTTCGCTCGAGCGTCTGTTGTGCACATTAGGACCACTGGATGGCGCTTGAGATGCACCACATCAGAAATGGCTGCATTGAGCAGGTCTGTAGACTATCGATTTTAAATGCATCAAGAATATTGTAAACAATGGGAGTCAATGAGGGCTTTGGGGAGATTTATATTGTATAGACTTGTACTATATATCTGTGCGTAATACAAGTGGAATACTTGGTGTTTGGTGGAAAATAGAGAAACGCTCGTAAGCTCGATGAATGGAAGTCTATGGAGCACATAATGCCAATATAGAGTGTAGAAGTTTCGTCCGGATAGGGTGACAGCGGTGGAAAAAATGTCTTAAAATTAAAAAAAAAAAACAACTTCAATTATCCATTTTCAGACACTTCACTTGTAAAGGCAAGTTTGTGTAGATTAGAGTTTGTTCATTCAGGGTGGGTGGGCATCATAGGCTGTGGGCATAATCATCAACTGTCTAAACAAATTAGGCCTCTTCTCTTGGATCATCTACAATACGGAAATGAATGAGATGTGTCAACAGTGGGCTAGCCTACGGTTTAAAAAGTTTGCCTTAAACCATGAGAATTTTATTCCATGAAATAACCTCTTCCAGCCATCGTCTTTGACGATTCGCCGTAAGTAACTCGGGTTACAGGTGGAGGTCTGGTAGGTATAGGTCTACTGTAGGCCTACGTTTCACAAACGTTGTTTCAAAAATAAATAAATAAATAAAAATAACTCCATATAATTATAACTATATATAAAAATCTATTTGTTGAGTAGCATTAAAACTGGCAATGGAAGGTCATTTTTGTATTTGAATTCTGAAAATAAAACAAAGCACTGTAAAGCATTACACAGGCCCTTAAACGTATAACGTATTAAAATTGTAGGATGCAAAGGCTGAGCTGAATGAAAGAACTGCTGATGGTAATGAAATGCACATAGAAGCTCAGAAGAATCCGCAACTCATCTTGCCCCTTCTAAGGGCTCGTCACACTCAGTTGAAGGATATTCTCCACGCCCATCATCTCATTGGTAACATACAGACAGTCACATTCTAATCTTAATTTCATTCCTTTGCAGATTAGTCATAACGTTTCATTCACCTTAGAAAAGTTGACAATTCAGTAGTTAATTTTAGGACTATAGGAAATAATTATCTTGCCATTTTTTCAGGTGGCTTTGATGTAGCAGAGGTGGACTCAGGCAGGCGGGTTTGCTTTACTTTAAGCACAGCCTATGAAGACGCTTACCTCGACACCTACCACTTGGAGCTGGACCTAACCCGGGGTGTGCGTATCCACCGCCATGACATTCCGTCTTCCATCCCGCTAAAGAAATTAGCAGAAGAGAAACTGGAGATTGATCTACCTGCTTTTCTTCACACACTCTGGCAGCATGTCAGTGGTCTGGCCAGCCGCCTATATCAGATCCAACTCGTGAAGGTATGGAAGAGATTTTATTAGGGGTTGTTTTATCAAGAAAATTGCTATGGCTACCCCTAAAACCTCTGTGTGTTCAGTTATATTCTCCTCTGTTCTTCTGCCATCTTCTATCTTGTATACTGGTGTGACAGATCGTTTCGGGATGCCTGTTAACTGGGGATAAACGTGTGACGTCATCAATCGCGGATAGTTTTACCTTAAATGTGACCCAGATTCAACAAAATTGTAAATCATGGGAACACTTTACAAAGCTTAAGTCTAACGTCAACTAAATGCTGGTTGTCATAGGAAATTAAATTACACAATTTAATCTTATTTGGGAGAATTCAACTTATAACCTAAAGGTTCTGCTACAACAGTGAAAGCTCTCTGTGAATTCCGATTTACGAAGACTGCGCACCCTAGTGAAGCCATAGGTAAAGGAATATCAAAACGTCTGAACTATTTTGAGATCTAGGCTAACGTTATGCCCTTAAATCAGCTTGAGGCATCATCATGTATGATAGTAGCCTATTGTAAAGGCAATCTGTCTCAATTTTTTGGTCTTATGGCATAACATAGCCTAATTAATGTCACTGGTTTGTCTTGGGAATGGGGTTTACTCATATGACCAGCTGTTGTTTCCCTTGCCATGTAGCTAACAATAGCCTTTATCCCATTATCTCATGGATGTGGCTATCACCGAACTTTTCAGTCGCGGGGGATTCTTGGGTAAGATGGGCCTGAACCTCATTCTAATGTAAGACATTATTTCAAGAAAGAATTTACCCACCCGTGTACTAGAATTGAAAAGCTAGCTAAACGCGCACATTTCATAATAATGCAGAAGTTCGCATTGGACTGGCCTTTTGTAGATCTACAGTAGAACCAAGTTGCGGTTGATTTCCTAGGCTTGTTGTCACGATTGCATTTGTATCCACTCACAGTAACTTGAAAGTAGCCTAGGCTACTTTCTTCATTTTTTGCACTTGTGATAGGCAAATTGTTGTAGACCTCCCATCTTTTCTTGCACTCATATAGTCTATTGCCTAAAGTCTGAAAAGCTGTCTGCGTCCGCTTTCCTTTTGAATGTGTGACAAATGTGAATGTATAATTTTCTTATGGTTGCTATGTCTTCATTTCCCCCTTGGATCGAATAATAAAGTACACTATGTTTGTCAATCTCTGGATTTTATTCGAAGTGTTCCTTTTGGTTCAATTTGGTGCTGATTATACCAAAAAGTGTCAATTGCATTTGTTATTTCATGATGCAAGGCTATAGGCTACTTGCTGACTTGACACTTGAGTCTTCTTGCTCACTGAAAGCATATTCCATATACATTTTAATTAATATGATACAATGCCATATTTCACTGAGCTTAACTTAAAATAAAAGTAGCCCATCTTCATACTCGCAAAATCCACAAACCAAAACCCCAAAAATACATTAAGATTCAACAATTTTTCCAACCGTTTTGGGCTAATTGTTGGCTTTCTAAAATCAACATGCAGTTAAAAATGTTCAGAATCACGTAGCCTATGACTAAGGGTACCAAACTGAACAGCAGTTTCTAAATTGAATATTCCCAACGAGAGGAAAACATGCCTCCTACAGACAGGCCGTACATGTAGACTTTGTTGTGCATGAGATTGTAGCCACTCACTCCCAGTTTGTCGAATCGGCGCACCAAAATAGGTAAATCTAACTACACTTGAGAACAGATGTTTATCCCCAGTTAACAGGCATCCCAAAACGATCCGTCACACCGGCTTTGATAAGTATTGTTTTTTGTTTTCATAACGCTGATGCCCCATCCCTGTCTCCTTAGGAGCAACTGGACACAGTGACTGTGATGGAGACTAACCCACTGTGCTCAGTGCTAGTGCTTATGTGCAAGGTTCCAGAAGAAATGGAGACAGCCTTACTCTTCTCACTGCTGTTTGAGGACCCACTCAAAGTTCTACCAACACAGGTTACCTTGGAGTCCAACAGTAAGTATTTTCACTTTTCCGCGCTTGACACTGCCTTCCTGGTGAATATTATATTTCAGTGGATTCTTCGGTTAGTATGATGATGATGATGATGATGATGATAATACATTTTATTTAAAAGCGCCTTTCAAAACACTCAAGGAGACTATACAACAATTGAAACAGAAAACAAAGAATGTAAACGATAAAAGCAGAACACAAGAACATAAACAACAACAAAGCAAGGACAAGCAAGGCATAAACATAAAAGAGGGCGATGTCAGAAGGAGTATGCAACCTGGAGCAGATGAGTTTTCATTCTGGATTTAAACAGGTGGAGTGAGTCAATGTTGCGGATGTCAGGTGGGAGTGAATGCTGAAAGCTCTGCTCTCCAAAGTGCTGAGGCGAGCAGAGGGGATGGTGAGGTGGGTGGTGGAGGAAGAACGGACGGAGCGAGAGGGAGTGGCAATGTGGAGGAGATCGGAGAGAGGAGGGAGGGGGGGCGCGAGGTTGTGGATGGCCTTGAATGAGAGAAGAAGGATTTTGAAGGTGATTCTAAATTTAACCGAGAGCCAGTGGAGATGCTGGAGTGCAGGAGTAGTGTGGTGGGATGAGGGTGTTTTGGTAATAATGCGGGCAGCTGAGTTCTGGACAAGTTGAAGTCTATGGAGGGATTTCAGAGGGAGGCCAAACAGAAAAGAGTTACAGTAGTCCAAGCAGGAGGTGACAAGACTGTGGACAAGAATGGAAGTTGAGTGGGAGCTGCGTGTGGGGCGAAGGCGGAAGTGAAAAGATAGTGAGCTATCGAGGATAAGACCCAGAGTTTTGACCTGGGGGAATCAGAGGAGCTATCTACTGAGAGGGAGAAACTGTCAGCTTGGATTGGAGTGGAAATAGGAGTGAAATCAGTCAAGGGTGGTGTGCGAAATACCAATGGAGGAAAGTCTATAGAGGAGGATGGTATGTGAGATGGTGTCAAAGGCTGCACTGAGATCAAGAAGGATGTGGATGGAGAGTAAACCAGAATCGGCTGCCATGAGAAGGTCGTTTGTGATTTTTATGAGGGCAGTTTTTGTGTTATGGCAAGGGCGGAAACCAGACTGGAAATGCTCATAGAGGGAGTTCTGGGATAGATGGGAGTGAAGTTGAGAGGCAACTGTTTTTTCAAGGATTTTGGAGATGAAGGGAGCTGGAAACTGGAAAATGAATGGTGATATGGGAAGAGGTCAGCAGGGGGGGAGGATGGGGGGTTGCAGTGTTTGCAGCAATACAGTTCAGGATGTTGTGGAGACTGTAGAGATTGACCAGTTCATTTGGGGTGGTTTAAATATAAATACAAGTCAGGCAGTTTCCTATCTTAACAAGGCATATTGTCAGTCACTAAGTTCAACTGCAAATGGTTGAAATTTGTTCTTGAATAAATGCAGATTATTTGAACTTAATCATTAAATAATGAAGACCTCAATTTTGTGATTTTGATGAAACTTGCCATGTGCTTGCAACATGTAAAGAGTCAAACAGTAAATGATTTATGCTTAAACATGTGTTAAAATATTTTTATTAAAGCACTATTCAATACAGTACATTTCTTATCTGATTGTGTTTCTCAGACAAATTGCTGCCAGATGAACCACAATGGAAGGAGACCAAGTCACTGTTCCTGGAGATGTCACCTCACAAAGCCCTCCTGAACTTGAGGTGCCAGGGACGAATAATATAGACCTTAGCCCAGTGCTTTTATGGTTATTACTCCTGGTAGATATTGGGATTATGAATACAGTGGTGCTGAAGTCACTACATGGCTAGGAAACAAAGGAAGACATGTTTAAGAAGCTTGTAAATAGTTACTGAATAAATGGACTTAAAAAATGGAAAAGGACATGGGTTATCTTTCTACTCATTCCTGCCTCATTGGTTACTATAACTGAGTCTGCGTGACTGCATATTTTAGATTGAGCAACAGTATTTGTAGATGAACAATAATTGTTTAGCAGTTTCTTATATTGTTTATTGAAATAAATTAGGCACACTTACTCAAATGTTGTGAAGAGTCTTCAAAAATGTGTTTATTTTCTGCCTCAGTCTTTCTCTCTGTATCCGCCTAAGCCGTTCTCTCTCTTGCTTCTGCCATTCTCTCTGGTTAGCTAGCTCTCTCTCACAGATGCTATCAATGCATGCCATATTCTTCAGTTGCACTAGGGACAGAATGCCACAATCTTCTGACTCTCGTCCTTGATCTTGGAAGAAGGTTAGAGCACAGTGAGAACTTTGTGACCTCACCAGAGGGCCATTATTGCCCTGAGCAACCTCTTTGCTAGAACTCAAAATTCTTTCAGGACGGGCTGACTGGGAACAGTGGTGCCGCCATGCTTTCCTCATGTTCCGATTAATCATGATTTCCCTCATAGTGTTGTCAACGGTGGCAATAGGCTCACACACTCGCACATGTAGTAGTTTCTGGTGCTCCTGCATCAGTGAGCTAATATCCTGTTGCAACAGTTTGAGAACCAGTCTTTCCTTAATCCAAAGGTGACTTAGTCTGTGCTGAAGGTAGGTTTCCTCAGTGCTGTTCATCTTTCGCACATCGGTATACTGCAGTGGCTTGGGCTTCTGGTAGTTTGGTGGTTTTGTCATTGTGATGACTTGTTTTCACATGTATGTTAACAAAAGACGTTACCCAGGTTATACCATGTTATAAATTAGTTCAATAAATATTTGTAACTTAAAAAGGAATCTCCTGCATGGAAATGTCACTATACCTCAGCAAATGGCTTTGGAAAAAAAAAACGATAGGGTGTCAGCTCACCATTGTTAAGTGGTGTGTTTATCAGTAGGTTGTGTTCACATGGTGAAATGTGGTTGTGGGAGGTTGACCTCTAGTTATTCCCGAAGAACAGGTTTAACTACTGAAAAAGTTACAACTACATTAATCCTTCCCTTGCATCATATAATGCTTGTGTAGTATATTTAGTGTTTTTGACCCACAGGTGGGACAGTGTTCCTTAATGAGGTTATTGATTCACCTTCTACATAATGATAACACTTGTTTAACTACATTTCTGTTCGTTAATTTACGGTGGAGCATTCAGTTAATTGCAATTTTGTATTAATTAGTTGAAGAGGTGCCATAAAATAATGACAATAATAATAGTCCTTCTCCTAAATAATTTAGCTTGACGTGTAGTAAACTACGTATACCTTTTTTGTAACTCAGCTCAATTTTGTCTGTGGGTACCTCTAGTGGTTCATCTGATGGGTAGCCTGGTAGCTCTACTACACAAACTTGCCCAGTACTGTAGGCATACATAAATAAAGCCCTTTTCTCTCGGTACATGCCACTAGATGTCGGTAGCATTATGGGAAATCGGGGGGGGAGGGGGGTGTTTAGACTTCGAGGCTTTCTAGACGCAGCTAGCGTATACTTTCCGGCCTATCCTTACTGTAAATGTCGGCGTGCAGATCTCCAAGAAATTCCTGTCAGAGAATGTCGTCAAAGGTGAGACGTTTCACAAATGTGCAGTATTTCAGAAAATGTGCAGACATACATGACGCAACTAGTAATTCTGCTGTTAGACTTAGGCTAACACCAACACTAACTCAGTCAGCCCTTCCTTGACAACTTGAGACACGACATGCTGGAGAAAACGTGTGTAGCATCAGAGAACTTTTAACAGGAGTAAACTGGCTGTGTGGTAGCACTACGGCCAAACATAGACATATATACGTATATGTCTATGTGGCCAAATACTTCATGGTTGAGAAGTTCCGGTTTAGAGCAGGGTGAACGTCGGCCTCCGATGTTGCCCGTGGAAGCAAGGCTTTTTTATCATAAAATGATACAATGTTAAAACACACCAGCCCCCATTCCCACCCAAATCAATATTTAAAGGCCCACTATGCAACATTTTCCATTTAATTATTCCGTTTCATACTGTTTAGGCAGGGCCGGCTCGTCCATTAGGCAATATAGGCAAATGCTAGGGGCGCAATCCATCCAGGGGGCGCCATACAAAACGGAGGGGGAAAAATGCAAACATTCCACTAAAACAAGTTGGTATTAATGTGCCTTTTAATAAAAAAAACTAATCTCACATGCCTCAATCTATAGTAGGCTAATAATCACAATGATGCATTACTTGATGCATTAGTTTCCTGTGGCGCCCCACCTCCCTTTGTCTAATTAGTCTTTAGGCAAGGCAAGGCAAGGCAATTTTATTTATAAAGCGCATTTCATACACAGTGGCAACTCAATGTGCTGTACAGAGACCAAAACAAAATACAATACAAGGCAACAAACGTGTGTGTTAAAAATGAGAATTTAAAAGAAAATTGATAATACAAAGATGAATAAAATAGAGAGAGAAAAAAAAGGAGAGGAAATATAAAATATATGAAGTAAAATGATCATTAAAGAAAATAAATAATAAAATGAACATTAATGAGATTTTAAAAGAAAATTGATAATAAAAAGATGAATAAAATAGATGAAAAAAATTTAAAAGAGAATTTAAAAGAAAATTGATAATAAAAAGATGAACAAAATAGATGAAAAAAAAGAGGAGAGGAAATATAAAATATATGAAGTAAAATGATAATTTAAGAAAATAAATAGTAAAATGAACATTAACAGAAAATAAATAAAAAATGCTAATAATTAAAATATTTGTAAAAAATGAACATTAAAAGAAAGTTAATAATAAAACCACAATAGATAAATAATTACAATTAGGTAAAAATGAACATCAAGAGAAAATTAATCATAAAACCAAAACAGATAAATAATTAAAATCAGGTGGCATTAGGAATAAGCATCAGAAAATAATTTGGTCTTAAGTCTTGATTTAAAACTGTCAACGGTAGGTGCATTTTTTATATTTTCTGGAAGTTGGTTCCATAGCTGCACAGCATAATAAGAAAAGGCTGCTTCACCAATTTTTGTTCTGACAGTGAGTCTGATCAACAGATTCTTTTCCACAGATCTTAGAGACCTCAGTGGAGTACATTTCTGACACATGTCTAAAATATAAACAGGGCCTTTGCCATTCATAGATTTAAATAAAAGTAACAGTGCTTTAAAATCAATTCTAAAACTCACAGGAAGCCAGTGCAGGGATTTTAAAATTGGAGTAATATGGTCAGTTCTTTTTGTTCTTGTAAGGACCCTAGCAGCTGCATTTTGAATGAGTTGAAGGGGCTTAATGGTCTTTTTGGGTAGGCCTGTTAACAGGCCATTGCAGTAGTCAACTCTGCTAGAGATAAAAGCATGAATGAGTTTTTCAAGGTCCTTACTTGACATTAGGTCTCTCAGCTTAGAGATGTTTTTTAAATGATAGTATGCTGATTTAGTGATTGATGTGATATGACTGCTGAAGTTAAGGTCACTATCAATGATGACTCCAAGGTTTTTAACGGTCTCTTTGGCTGTGAACCCCTTTGCATTGAGCGCAGTGGCCACCTTTGCTCTTTTCTTCTTGTTTCCAAATATAATCACCTCAGTCTTGTCTTTGTTTAGCTGCAGAAAATTAAAGGACATCCAGTCATTTATCTGTTCAATACAATGATAGAGACCTTCAAGGGGGGTATAGTCATCAGGGGACAATGAAATGTAGATTTGGGTGTCATCAGCATAGCTATGGTAAGAAATTGAGTAGTTAGTGATAATCTGACCAAGTGGGAGCATATACAGGTTGAATAGTAAAGGTCCAAGTATAGACCCCTGGGGGACTCCACAGGTCAGGGGCATTGGTGTTGAAGCATGGGTGCCCATGGCAACGAGGAAGCTTCTATCTTCTAAGTAGGATTTTAGCCACTTTATCACTATACCAGTAAAGCCAACCCAATGTTCCAGCCGGTGTAGTAGTATGCCATGATCAACAGTGTCGAAGGCAGCACTGAGATCCAGTAGCACCAGAACAGATGTTTGTCCTGCATCAGTATTTAGACGGATGTCATTCACAACCTTAATGAGGGCAGTCTCAGTACTGTGATAGGCTCTAAAGCCAGACTGAAATATATCAAGACAATTTTTTGAGGACAAAAACACAGTTAGTTGATTGAAAACTATCTTTTCAATGATCTTCCCAACAAATGGCAGATTGGATATTGGCCTATAGTTGTTAAGAGCTGACTGATCCAGGGTATTCTTTTTCAGTAGTGGTTTTACTACTGCTAGTTTTAATAACTTGGGGAAAATGCCATTCTCCAAAGAAGTATTTATAATCTGGAGCAGATCTGGTGCTACAAGGTGGAGGACAGATTTCAAGAAGCTGGTTGGCAAAATGTCCATTTCACATGTGGAAGAACTGAGGTCTTGGACGGTTTTCACCAGTACATCGTAATCAATGGAGTTGAATGTTGACATACAGCATGATATACTCTTTGGTGATATAGGCTCTGGTTGTTGGGCTGTCTGCAACTGTGTTGTAATATTTATTCTGATGTTATTAATCTTCTAAAAAAGCATGCAAACTCGTTGCATTTGTCAGTTGTGAGAAACTCAGGTGCTATTTGTGATTTGGGGTTTGTTAACTTTTCAACTGTGGAGAAGAGCACACTAGCATTGTTCAAATTCCTGTTTATAATTTCAGAGAAAAATGATTGCCTTGCCTTACAGATTTCAAGATTATAGTTTTTTAACGTTCCTTTATATACTTGATAGTGGATATGGAGGTTGGTTTTGCGCCATTTTCTTTCTGCCTTCCTACACTCTCTTTTGAGGTGTTTAACTGTTGGATTTTGTTTCCATGGGGTTTTCTTATTATCCACAATTCTTTTAATGGTGCAATATTGTCCATAATGTGTGTCATTCTGGCATTACCCTTTACCTGCTACATGAGAGAATGCAACGCAACCTACCTCACTTCAATCGCGATTTAAACAAATTGTCACTGTTAAGGGCCCACTATGCAACATTTTTCATTCAATTAATCCGTTTCATACTGTTTAGGATGCTAAAATTAGTCATTACACGGCGAACGAACAGTGTAGAATGCGCCACCGTGGCCAATAGCGGTAGATACAGCACTTGCAATGTTCAGCAGCGCGGACCGCCTCCAATAGAATGCAGTGCAATATAATGCAATACAGCGGGCTTTAGAGGGAGCTCATGAGAGAGAAAAACAGAATGTTGCCTAGTGCCGGTTTAATAGACTGTTTTCTGTCTTTGTGAATAACAACGCATATTTCTGCGGGTGTTTAGCATGCAAGATACAGCAAGTTATAACGTAAAGTTAATGGTAAACTGCTCCTTTACAACATACAGCAAATGGTCAGATATTTTGCCTACATTTGCGACGTAATACTAGTTTATTTTAGGTAACGTGCATCCCGTGGTTGATGGCCGATGAGATTGGATGCGCAGGTTTGCCTTTACTAAGTCGCCTTGTGACATAAATATAGCCTGCTTCATTGGACTGAAATTGCAGGTGTCAGGCTACTTCTTGTTTGCTCCTCGTGTAGTTTGTTGCCATATGCCTTTTTAAACCCATAAATCCAAGTATTTGTGCATCATAAATTCTCTATGACTATATGGAACATACTGTAGGTGAAAATGGCCTTGTTCCAACTTTTTGGGGATTTTGGATTTATATATTAACTACAGAGGTTACTCACACCCACCCCTGCAAATCTACCTGTCACCTAAACCTCAGTGGCACAATCTAGCAGTGGGTTTTGAATGTGTTAAATTGGTTTATTTAAAGATCTCATTCCATCGTATTTTCATTAATTTTGTCATGGTCTCTTATCTAAAATAATGTCATGAGAGTTGGTTTCGACAAAAAATATGCTGTGGTTGTCTTGTTTCAAGCTATTTTAGTTAGGTGAAAACGAGAGCAGGGATAGCTCGAGAGGATTCTTATGCATATTAATGATATGCAAATGTATCACCTCTGATTGGCTAACAACACTATGACGCTCCATCTAGTGGGTCTGTCTGCAGGCAGCCTAACGTTTCTTGAGGGCGGGTTAACTGCATAGCTAATGTTCAAATTGACGTACATTTGTACAGCTTTTCCGATTCGCTCGTTTTCCCGGCAGTTTTCCATCACAGGCGAATACAGACTACAGGGGTAGGAGAGCATTTTGAAGTTGAGCATAGAAGTACAACTTGGGCTGACCTATGGTAATGTAAAAACATCAAGTCTTAAACAGTTAAGCAAATCAGAAAACACAACGGCAAAAGAGAAAACACAACGGCAAATCAGAAAACACCATGGCAAAAGATAAAACACAACGGCAAAAGAGAAAACACAACTGCAAATAAGAAAACACAACGGCAAAAGAGAAAACGGAAAGGGTAGGTCTCTTCTCAAAATGTCTTGATTGGACACCGAATGGGAGAGAATGTCAACAGCTCATAGGCTACCCTAAAAGGGGTATAGGAGCTTGTGAGCTGAAGCCATACCGTCTATGGCTGAGCCTGTGACTTTGCCGATATAGATATCTATATCTATATCAGAGGCGATTTCTCTAAGACTGCAAGGGAAGCTCAGCTTAGTCAATAGTCAAATATGTATGGTTGTGTTAACATTTTATTGACTACAAAAGCGTTAGAACATGTTCATCTCAAAGAGGAGTTTGTTTAGAATAAGCTAGGTCTACTGACTGAGTTGTTACCTGTTGTTACCTGATGATTGGAGGATTAGTTGAGAGAGTGAATCCCGTTTTAATTTACAGGTATGTTGAGATATATACAACGTAATTTCACTGCGCTGCTGCGTTAGTCCCATCGTGGATTTTGTATGCGAAGTTTGAGCACAGACAAGCTGTGAGCTATTTGCTGGTATTTTGTGTTGGTGATTACTTGTACATTTCTCACACTGTAAATAAAACACACCCATCATATCTCCTTGTTTCAGTTTAACATTATTTCAAAAATTTCTTGTTCGAGTTTGATATCGTTTTGTTATATAGTTTAGTTGTTGGCTAGGTCGGAGTGAACTAGCTCGCTAGCAAGCTAGTTAGCCAGCTAGCAAGGTGCACTGTACACACAATGGCAGACAATAAATGCTAATGCAGAATTTACATAAACATAAATTGACAAATCTTGTGATGTAAACTGATAATGAGCTTACCCTCTTTCAAAGACCAGCAGCTGCCACTGATCTATATTAAGCCTTTATTTTTCATTGATAGGCTAGTATTTTTTTAAGTTACATCAGTAAAACAGAAGACCAAGTCAGACGAGGTTTAGAAAAATAAGGAACAGTTTTATTTACAGTGATGCACATCAAGGGAGAAACACCATGTTTTACATAAAGATCCACCATAACTTAAAGCCTTTTACGCTGCGTTTCCACCATAGATTGTATCCACTCATTGTTCACTTGGCTTCATCAACCGTTTCTGCTGCAACCACTGAGCTACAGCTGAGTAGCTGTAACGTTGGCTATGTGTGGTAATGCGGCGCAAGATCTTAATCCAAACGCCGCGGCAGGCTAAGACA
>JAGFZM010003307.1:448-12219 GCA_017657215.1 Limnothrissa miodon
GATTTACCTGTGAATGGATTAAATACAGAAGACTTAGATTCAGTACAACGTGTTAGACATATTTTGCAAAGTAGTGATCGACCTAGTTTGCAAACGCACACTGTACAAAGTGTGGATGAAGTTGTTAATTCTCAATTGCAAGAACTTTTACAACAAGTACAGAAATCAGCTTTTAAAGCCAAAACAATTGAGCCGGCTCAGGAACAAGATAAATTGAATAATTTTGGTAAAATAGACATGCTTTATTAGCAAGTTTAAAAAAAAAAAAAAAAAAAATGTCTAAAGCAGGTAATAGAGATTTATCTCTTCAGGAATTGCAAGTACTCCATATGACAATAAAAATAGAGGTTGATAGAGTTACAAGTGGATCACTTACCGCAGAACATTCACAAGATATAATAGCACGTACAGAGCATTTAAAAGAATTAGCACAATTAGAAGATAGTGTCGCAAGCTTATATCAGCAAGCTGTGGGGCACAGCATTGAAGACTCACCGGTTCAAACGGTAGCAGTAAATCAAGGGTTTGTCAGGGGATAGATTGAGGAAGGTTTCCACTGACAGGGTTACTGCAGGGTCAAAGTGATTCCAATTTTGTTGAAACAAATAATGCAGAACTAGAGGAAGAATATGATATTTCAATTCAATCTCCGTTGTTGTTAGATAGAATTAAAAGTTTTGGGTAAATTAAAAGGGTTAGATATAAATAATCAAGGGCATGCTTCACTTAGGTCAGGTATGTCAAAACTTGCACACCCTTGCGGGGTCAACATATAGATACACTTGCACCATTAGTGATTAAAGGAGATGGAAGCCATTATGGGCCGTGGGCGCACTCCTATGTCGTGGGCATTGTTGCGAAATTGCCAACCTTGCAGGACGGCGCAGGTGCAGAGTTGTTATGGAGAGCTGTTCCGGAAAGCTATCCTTGACGTACTCCCAGCACCTGTCAAGGCGCATCTGAAAAGTGACTGCCGTCTTAACATTATGACAAGAGAGGAATTTTGTCAGACATTTTGTCATTCAGCAAAGGGGAGCTGAAGAAAAACAAAGCCATCATCACAGACTTTTTGCTGTAAAGGAGTTTTGTTGGAGATGTGGACAACAACATCATTGTCCTAGGATTGTCTACAAGAATTTCCTGGGATGGCGCAGTCTGGCAGGGGAGGAAAAGACGTGGCAGGCCTGGCGCGTGGGGGTGTGACTCCTGGCTGTAGTGGTGGTCCTGTCAACTTTGATCCAATCCAATACTGACTAGACAGAACATTTAGAGATAAGAATGAGAATACAGAAAACGCATGCACCGCATTAAGAATTATATAGTTTAGTAAATGTGTAAGATTATTACCAATGTTAATTGATATTGGGGCTATTTATACATGTTTTAATTTGGAAGATGTGCCTTACATTAGTAAAGATAAAATTTGGAAGACTAGCCAAAACAATTGGTGTGTCTGGAAAGGTGTAATTAATTCCATTTTCAAGTCCAGTTACTATTCAATTAGGTCAACGGTAGATAGTAATGTCAATTTTTACTGTCTAGTTCTACTCCTGTCAACTTGTTAGGAGGGGATTTAGAATTAAATTCTAAGTTATCCCTTATGGAAACCATTCAATCATGAAATTTTAAGATGTAAGAATGTTGTGTTTTACACAATTTGGCAAAATACCATTTAATCAGTTAGGTCTGCAGTGAAAAAAGATTGTGAGTGATCATAATCCTGAACTAAGGCAAATATATTATCTTTTGCATTATATTTTTAAAATGGAAATTTTAATAGACAGTAGTCAAGAGTCTTTGTGGCAATAAAATATTGATTTACAGGCCAAATAATCATTTATACTGCACATGCAAATTCTCAATTGATGGAACAGGGAAGGTTCTATCTTACGCCGCAGCGGCAGTTGAAGTATAAAGACTTATATTTTTGTCCTGATGTCACTGTAACAACGTGTGTTATGGCAGTGAATCTAGCAGATAATTCCATTAGAAATGAGGGTACTCTACATATTTGTGTAGCGGAATCATTAGAAATTTCTAAGCTGCAAGAAGATTTGAAGAGTGAACCTTTAGATAGTGGATTGATATATTTTGTGGACGGTTCAAGCCATAACTTTGATAACAAAACGTGCGCAGGATATAGTGTTATTCAATTGAGTGAATTAAATATTTTTCATACAGTTAAGTGTATGCCGTGTAAACAACCTTGTTCAGCACAGTTGGCTGAATTGAAAGCACTAACTGAGGCATGTGCTTTAGCAATAGATCAGGAGGCTACTATTTATACTGACAGTGCATATGCATATAATGTATGCCATGTGCATGGAGCGCAGTGGACATTTGGGACAGATTAAGTTGTTACTAACTGCTATGATGTTACCTAAGCAATTAATTATTTGTAAAAGCAGCTGCTGTGTTTGGTTTTGCCTTATTGAAGGTTTCGTTTGTGTTTTGTTGTCTTCTGCCTTGTCTGAGATCTCTGGTGGTGCGCGTCGTAAATCAGCAAATGACGAGAGAAATGCTCCTGGGGGGAGAGGCAGAAGAGGAGGACTTCATTGAAGAAGATCTTTAAGTATATGCTATACCGAAAGCATTGCTCCGCCGTGCCATGGAGGATCATGTTGCACGCCCCTTGGGGGCTTGAGGACTGTGTGAGCTATTTCAAATTCTTCATCCTCCATGGAAAGTAAGAACTGTCCAAAGAAAAGTTCAAATCACTTTCAAGTGTTTGAAAGGGAGGAGAGAGCAATGTGATCATTCAATTTATTTAATAGCCACTCCCCACCAGTAGAGCTTAGGCGTGTGTGCGTCGGAAAATAAAAACCTTTACATTGTGGATCCGGAGCAGACATGCTGACAACATATAGAAATATACAAATAAGCGTCACATCACATGTTAACATGCATCCAAGCACCAAATAAAGAATTGAAACTGATATCGGAAAGAAGAAGCAAAAAATAGGAATTTTATTATTTTCACTTATCATTGTGTTGTAAGGAAATGTGGGAATGTAGTTCCTGCTATTGGTGTAATGTAGATTAAATCACAGGTGCCTTTTGGGCTCACAAATCGAACCCATTCGACCTTTTTCTAGCCATCAGGTTTTGCTCAAGTAGAGTTTTTTCCTGAGGTGGCAGATTTGTAAGCTGTGTTTTGCACTTGCGATTTAATCATATGTGAAGAATAGGGAATTGAAGCAGTCAATTCCAAAGCAAGTTCATATCAGTAATGTTAAAAACCTTACAGAAAAGCTGTTTTGAAACAAAATGTATTAGTCAAGATTGTATGGGTTGTTATTTTCAATAACTATTAACTTTGAAACTTGCTTAAGGATAAGATGCCTTCCAAGGGTATTGGAATGTTGAATGTTGGGGAGAGAAAGAAAAGTTTAAAGAAGAGTGAAGCAGTTTAAAAATTTAATTGTTTAAGTGTGTTTTAAGTAACCATGTATCATGTAGGGTGAGTTAGCATATAGAAAATTATTTCAATTGATGTTTCATTGAAACAAAGGGAGGATATGTAGAAGTTTTCTAGGAGCAGACTACAGTAAACATAGCTCCACAGGGGTTCTAACTGTCCAGTCAAGGAGCTCACATTGCAGTAGTCTGTGTGTGGGTCCTTCCGAGACATACAAGGATCTTTAAGATTGTACCAAGCATGTTAGGTTTCATTCACAGATGTACGTGACAAGAAGCACTACGCAAATAGTCTAAAACCATACAAGGGAGTGTTTTAGTGCTGTGCAGTGTGTTCTCAGTAGTATATAAGGTGTGTTTAGGATAGGAGAAGCTCAGAGAAAAACAGGTTGTTATTGGTCAGGCTTTCTCTCCTCTGTTGCAGAATAAACCATCAAAGAAGTATCTTTTTGTCTTAAAAGAATTTGTCAAAAGTTACTACAATTCTAAAGAAGATTTTGCGTCTAATAAAGAATCTTCTAGCTGTGTGTACAGATGGTTACAAACTATCTGTTTGTCTGCGTTGTGTGATTCTTGTGTGGTTCCGCAAAAACAGTCACAGATGCCAAAAATCAATTGCACTTACATTTATTATATACAGCATAAATAAGAGTTACAAAAAGGATAATGAGAAATAATAAAAGACCATCAAGGAGGTCTCCCTAAGAGAACATGAGCCATATAGGCTAAAAAGAGTGGTCTAAGTCGAGTCTGAAACGAGTCTAACAAAGGTATAAAGCATACCTGAGAGAAGTCTAAACGAAGTCAAAATGAATGTCAAAATTAAGTCTACGAATGTCTGTAGAAGTCTGAAAAAGGTCCAAATGAAGTCTGAGGAAAATCTGTATAAGTCTGAAGAAAATCTGAATGAAGTCTGAGTCTTGCACAGAGTGCAGGACGATTTATACCCAACAAAGATAACCAGACCAATGTGGCGAGCATGCCACGTAGGTGACCTTGAAGGCCTAGAGCCGTTAATAATGAGGCCTAGGGATCCACCAAGTGGATAAACAAGTAGGAAAACAAGAGAGTCATCTCGAGAGGGGGACAGGGGATCAGAAGTGTGACTAAATAACTACACATATGGTAAATAGCTTGAACATGAAATAGTAAACACTATAAGACTCAGTATAGTAATACAACAGAAAATACACCAAAATCTAACATTCCACCCCCTGATCATTTAAAAATCAGAATTATTAATGATCACACCAAGGATAGACATTAATACAAAAATTCAAAATTGGGTACAATTGGGTCTAAAGACTAAATGAATCTAAATGAATTCAAAACCAAATGAATCAACATGCATGCGTATCATAAAAGAAAATGAATAAAACAAAACACAATCCTCTCTTAAAATCATAAAGAGTATTATTTTTTAAGAAAGGAAAACCATTACATTACTGCATTTCGAGCTCTATTATAAGCAACAGGCTGAATATTTAGTTGTCCAAGGCGGGCCAATCTTACTTTGGCCGTCTTGCGGACGAGACAAAACATAATATGTACCAAAACATAAATGAAAACAAATGGAATGAGCAGAGTCAGGAGGATTTGAACAATCTGAGAAAAGAAACCACCTCCTAACCCACTGAGAAATGAGGACAAAGTCCATTCAGAAGGGACTTTATCAATATCAGCTTTAAGAAATGCAACATTAGATTGAATACTTTTGACATAGTAAGTGAGATTAGTTGAACCATCAGGAATAAACGTACAACAGTGACTATAATTCAAAAGTGCACAGTATCTCCCCTTACTATTCAAAAGAAAATCCAATGCTAATTGATGTTGTAACACAGTCAGTCTAATGGCAGAGAGTTCAGCATTGATAACAGTCAATGAATGAGTGGTATCAGAAGCAATGTTCTCAACCATAATAGATAAGTCTCTAATTTCATCTAGAGCGACAGTTAGACCATAACACGGGACTATAGCACCAAAAGTTCTTTGTAAAGGAGTTGCTACTATATTATGATAACAAAACAAATCTCTCCGTGTTCTGCTGGATGACTTAGTCGACAATAGAGCATCACGCTCATGAAAAGTCACAGCAGGCACAACATATGCTAAATATTTTCCATCTTTCTCTTCATTAGTCCAACAGAGAAAGGCTTTTAGAGCATAACTAATTTTAACAGGACTTGGAGATATATTTCCAACAAAAGCATATGTCATGACAACCTTAGGATCATAAAGAGGATTATTACGCATTCGAAAAGGATTAACATGATCTTTTGCACAAAATGGAATGGCAATATAAGGATATAGACCCACAGATGAGGGCATCATGCCACAAACCAAACAGTTATCAGCACCTTTGGTCTTGGCAAAGCCATGAGCCATTTAAAAAAAAAAAAAAACATTATCTTTATGCACATCATGGTAGCTATCACAAGCAAGATCGGCAGTGAAGCTGGCAGTCAGCAGAGATGCACACAAGCATAGAAAAAGATCCATCTTGACCCAGTCTTGTTTGAACAGCAGTAATCTGTTGAAACCTTGGAGTTCGTTGTTGTGGATGGACTTTCCAGGAGACAGTCTTGGATATGACTGTTCCGTCTGAGCTGGAATGGCAACAAGAGCGGTATCAGGCGTCTTCCAAAAGTGATTCACTTGAAAATAGCACTAAGTCTAGTTTAACTGAGCTTTAGTACAAAAAGATACATGTGTATATATATATATATATTTGATTAACACAATAATTAAGATTGTATTCAAGTAAAATTAATCATAGCCAGTACATTTCATTAAGTAAGTTGAGTATATAAGTAATACAACAAATAACAACAAAATATTGGTGTGTGTGACACTTATGCAGTCACAAAAAAGACAAACATATTATCAAGACAAATATTGTCATAACGAACAAGACATAACAAAAACAGACACACACAACCTTCAGAACAGACTTAAGCATGTGCCCTGGGCAAGGGAGAGGGAGCAGAAGATAAGACTATTGTCACCCTGACATGAAGAGTATTTCACTTTTTACCTCCCGTGAAATCAAAATACATGTCCCGTGAAAATCATAGTCTTCCGTGAAACTGCTGCCTAATCTCAAATCCCTATTCTTTAAAGAAATAGACGGAAATCATGTTAAAAGCGAATCTTGCCCAAAAACATGCGTGTTACCTTAGTCCGGCGAGTGCGTGGAGTGTATCCACTGAGTTTTGCCTTGCACCTTAACAGCGCTAGGAGTACAAAGCAAAATCTGATTAGGACCTGTGTACTTAGATTCAAAACCCAAGCGCTGTGGCTTGTGAATCATTACCCATTGACCTGGCAGGAGCAAATGGCCTCCTGGCAGCGGCGTGCTCCAGGCTTCCTTGACCTGTGCCGCCACGATGGCCACTGCTTCTGTAAGTTGAACACAGTAAGACAACAAAGCATCAGAGGTTAAATGTATGTCAGCTTTTCAAGTCAAGTCAAGTCAAGTCAGTTTTATTTGTCAATTTCTTCACATGTACTTGACATCCAAAGGAATCGAAATTACGTTTCACACTTGTCCCATGCGTAGACGTTGACAACAATAAAGTGCAGATGCACAACAAGACAAACAATTTAAACAATAAGGTACTGTTAAGTAAAAACAAGTGCAAGTAGGCTTAAGGCATTATACTTAGGTAGCACACAGTATATATAAGACACGACATAACATAAAGTAAGTGTTCTAGCAGTGTTCTTTGTTGTCTTAGTGCAACACAAGATTTTAGCAGCAGTAGTATCAAATATAAATAGTGGTAAAAAGTGGTTTAAATAGTGGTAAGAAGAATACTAGAATATATAGCAGCAGGTGTGTGCAATTTGCAATTGTAATGTATGTAATGTATAATGTAGTTATAGTTATTTTCAGTCATTTCAGTTATTTTCTGAGATCAATCGTAGGTGGCCTGCCAAAGACCACCTCAAAAGGACTAAGTCCTGTTGCCTTGTTATGTGTTGCACAAATGCTGCAAAAAACAGCTGGAAGGACATCAACAAATAGAAGTTGTTCCGTCAAAGTGCGACTACTCGTTCAACCTGTCCAGATGATTGTGGGTGATGTGGTCAGTGCAGGTTCCGGGTGATGGTCAGCATGCGACTTAATTCTCCTGTAAAGTGTGTACCTTGATCAGAACAGATTTGATCTGGCAGTCCATAGCGTGGAATGAAGTCTCGAACCAGGACTTTAGCAGTGTGCTGCGCTCTCCCTTTAAAAGCCTCAATCCACCTGGAAAATTTGTCCAGCACCACAATGTCTCGATATCTGCGGCAGGCTGGAAGAGTGATGTAGTCAACCAGTAAACAGCGGAAAAGACCAGGCGGTGCTGCTGTTCTCAGCAAGGGCATTTTCACTTTACCACTAGAACTGTTTTTCAAATATGTGGGAAACCTTTTCACAATGTCCTGGGAGGTCGCAGTGAATCGCAGGGACCAGCAGACCTGGGAGAATTGATATTTCATTTTCTCCACCCCCACGTGCCCCAAAGAATGTAGCTGAGTAGCCAAGTATGGTAAAAGACCAAGAGAAGCCACTGTCTTACCACCACGTCTCCAGATGTCATCGTCATGGAGTTTCGCTGAGTTTTCTATCCAGGTCCATTGTTCAGCTGGGGGGGCAGACGCTTGAAGTGTCTTGATATCAGAGAGCGAAGTAGCATTTGTCTGCACCTCCCTAAGACCAACGGGGTCTGTGTCTGTAGTGGGTTGGGTTAATCTAACACACTCAGAATCATCATCGTCATTAGCATCATCATTACCGTTATCCGTTCCGGGGTCATTATCAGTCATCAGTCCAATATCAGGAGGAGGTCCTCTCTCTCGTTGCCGGGCTGCTGTCTTCGAAGCCATGTCTGCCAAAACATTGCCTTTTGCCTGTGGATTATCTGATTTTGTGTGAGCTTTAACTTTTAAAACTGCAACTTTTTTAGGGAGCATTAATGAGTCTAACAAGTCAGCGACCATTTCAGCATTCTTAATGCCTTTAGGTGTGCCTTTAGCTGTCATGTAGCCTCGCTGCTTCCACAGCTGGCCAAAATCACGTGTCACCCTGTGACAATATCGTGAATCGACATCAACGTTGACAGTCTTGCCAGTTGCATACTTACAGGCCTCAGTGAGTGCACGTAGTTCAGCTTGTTGGCTGGTAGTGCCAGGGGGTAGTGACGCTGAGGCATGAACCTCAAACTCAGAGGTCACGGCCCATCCTGCATACCTTGTGCCGTTTTCCACATAAGCAGAGCCATCTGTATACAACACCAGCTCTGGGTTGTGAAGGGGTAACTCACACACCTGGGCTTGCTTCTCCATCAAAGACACGATGTCTTCACAAGCATGCAAATCAGAATCCTCATCCGCAGCCGCATCAGAGGAGTCAATCATCGTCGAGGGGTTGGACACAGTAGCATGTTGAAATGTAATGCTGAGGGTTTCCACAATAACTTGCCAGTTGGCCCAACGGCTGTTAGAGACCTGTGCTGCTTTTCGCATTGATAACAAAGCAAGGATAGAATGAGGACATTTGACCTCCAACTGCTGATCTAAAACATATGAACTTACAGCTTGAATGGAGAGGAACACAGCTTGCACCGCGCACAAGCAGGGTCCAAAACCAAGAGCAGTGGCGTCTAGTCGCTGAAAGGAGTAATCGACTGGTCTCTGCAAACCTCCGTGGTCCTATGTAAGCACAGCAGTCATGAAACCATCTTGTTCATTAACAGAAAGCATGAAAGGTTTATCAACATTAGGAATTTCAATAGCAGGCGCATTAGTCAATGTCATTTTCAATGTTTCAAATGCTTGTCCTTGCTCACAGTCAAGCTCAATGAATTGTTTGGGATCTGGGCTGCCCCTGAGCATGTCAGTCAGAGGCTGGGTAAACTCGGCATAAGATTCAACCCACAGTTGATTGTAATTGCAAAGGCCTAAGAAAGCGCCTTGGGAGATCTTTTGCCCTAAGTAAACAACTTCACTCTGACTTAGCTGGGCTTTTTCAAGAGACGGTTTGTAGCCTTTCAGGGCCAAGTAGTCAAGCAGAGCCAAAACATCTTTATCATGCTCGTCTTCACTGACACTAGCCACAAGCACAGCGTCTGTGTAAGTAATAACAGCAGAAGTGACCTTGGGAGCATCCGGAGCATTCAAGTGATGTCTGACAGTAGCATTGTACCAAGTGGGTGAATCGTGAAGTCCTTGACTGACAATTCTAAAACAATGCTGTTGTTTGTCATAGGTGAAAGCTAGCCAGTTCCAATAATCAGGGTGAAAGTGCAAGCTGAAATAAGTATGGTTTTCATTCAGAACAGAAAACACTTTGTGTTCAGAAGTCAGCGAATTACAGATAATAGCTGAATCAAGCACACTGAGTGCAACTTTGTCAATGCATTTGTTGTAATTAACAGTGAGATTCCAGGAGCAATCAGGTTTTTTAACAGGCCAAATTGGAGAATTTGAAGGACTGGAAGTCTTACAAATAATCCTAGCATGCTCCATGTCCTCAAAAACTGGCCTAAGCTCATCAATAGCTTGCTTGCAAATCATGTACAGGTTATTATTTGAAAAGGCTGTACCAGAAAGACGAATAGGTTCATTGTTTATCAGTCCGAAGTCACTGGAGCCATTACACCATACGGAATGGTTACGCAGCTGATCTTTTTGCAGCAATCTCAGGTTCAGCCTGGCTTCACCATCCTGGAGTTTAAGGCTGGTAGTACAGAGAAACAACACTGAAAGAATCTGGTACAGTATTCTCAAGCCATCATATAGGTGCAATCCATAAAGCATTCTAGTGCATTTAAGTTTAGTCCAGGTTTCTAACCCAGCAATATCTGGATGTTGCAGCTTACTTGCAAACTTGTCAGTCATTTCTGGCTTAAGTGGTTTGTGTGTATATACAACCTGAACGTCTCCAATGACCCTCGTGCGCACTGGGGCAAGGTATTGTCCCTCATCATCGGAGCTAGACTCCTGAAGTGCGTCTAGCATTGCGTCGCTGACAGGTGGACGATTAACAACCATGCTAGGCGGAGGGTGTTGGACAGGGTGAGAGGCCATCGAAAGTGTGGCCACGTGTCCAGGCGCGAAATCAGAAGTAGAGGGCCTCTGTGGAGGCCACAGCTGGTAACCTTGCTGACCTGCAGGAGGGGGGGGATCTCAGGCAAAGGAGGAAAGTTGTCAGGGATCACATCAAAAACATCCACACAAACTACTGGATTATTAGATGGTGGTGGGGGGGCTGTAGGCACATACTCATGCACCGACCCACCTGTTTCCAACAGCTCTTGGCTGGTGTGGCCTACTAAACCAATAGCAATGACTTGCTTATCTAATTTCAACTCAGTCCATTTTTCAAAAACATCCTTGATAGCATCGCAAGCTTCAATGCAATCAAATTCAGATTTGCCTTTCAGGTATTGTGTCAAAACAACCAAAACGTCAGTTAATGTCTCTGTCTGCGAAGGCAGGATGAGGCGTTGCTGCTGGAAGGACTTGGCCTTCCGCCATTTCTAGCTCAGTGCTTTTCTCTGGGTCAATATGAGATAACACACACAGTGAGCACAAGAGGAACCATACTAGACAGAGTGAGCTTCTGACACTCAAACAAAATCTTGTCAACTTTCAGGGAGAACAAATATTTTTTGCTTGTAAATCAAAATGTATACATTCGCCCAAATAACAGGAATAAATCAATTAAAACAAAAATCTTACTTCCCCTTTGTTGTCGATGGTGTCGGATTTGGAAACTTAACCGAATAGGTCTTGGTAATGTTCAGAACGGTGATTAATTCTTCTATAATCTGACAATGCATATATCAATCAGGAACCAATCAAAATTCTTACTTCCCTTTTACTGCTGACGGTCTCCGCGTCGTTGCGCACAAGTAGACCTTTTACTCAATCAAAGCATTAGTTATTCCACTAACACATCGAACAGTGAATATAGCAATTCACTTCAACTGATAACACTGCCTATGTTATCTTTCCCTGTGGAATACAGCCAACACATCCAACTGTTGCTTATTCTCACATACACATGCCCTGTGGGGTCTTTAGCCAACACTTAAATGAACAACTTCACGTTACACTTTAAGGTTGCAGGCTACCCTCACACTCATGCCAAAACTAGTTTTGCTTTTCAGACTGCGAAGGCCTGATTCTGTGATCACTATTCCCTTTTGGATTTCAACATCCACGCACTTCGAAGGTTTTTTTCTTTCACATCCACACGCGTGCATTCATTCAAAGACAGATGCTTGACATCACAAAACGTTAACATGTAAAACATAGATCTGACACTTAACACATAGATCTAAAACACATATCAGCGATCA
>JAGFZM010003308.1:8177-40012 GCA_017657215.1 Limnothrissa miodon
TATATATATATACTTAAAAAAAATCTCTAGTCTGGCTATGACCAGGCTCGATCCATGGGGTAGAATCGGTTGTTGTGTTTGGAACTGCTTCTGCACACAATAGGTAGCCTAATGAGCTGTTGGTACTTGTGTGTGTGTGTGTAAGCAGCAACTACATCCGTTAAACAAAACCTCCACCAAGGCCATGCCTCCAAATGTAACTCAATCAGTAGCCTACACAGGCCGAATGGGTTAGAGCATTGACCCTCCCGAATGCCTCTGCTCTGGGTCCACATGAACATTAGCAGGCATCTGCACTGTGGAGCCCGATTACACCCAGCAAATTCGATAGGCTAGCCCACAGAGCTATACATATGCATTTGAATCAGATCCATTAACTGTGTGTGCAATTGACTCGTTTGGCAGCAGTTATCTTCAGAGAAGCATAAAGGGTTGACTGTAATGGTCTCATTTATTCTCATGAAAGCCCCTGATGCACGGGCAGGAGATTATCAGGCGACCCCTCACTCTCCAAATGAGTGCCCATCTGTCACCGTGTGCGTGCCGGGCATGAGACTACGCACTGTTGCACAACACAACTGTACAGACACATACATTGACACATTTATATGCATATTAACCCCCCCCCCCCCACACACACACACACACACACACACACACTCATGAACATCCACACTCATTGCACGTGTATTCAAACATTTCAGACACACACAGACACACATGGAAACACTCACACACAAACTGCATCAAGAAACACTGTTCAAGACATATATGTATAAATATAGAATGCACTTTCCCATATACAGTCTCTCATGCCTACTAGCAGAAAGTGCTACAGAAAGCAAAGTTATTTGATGCAATGGAAAGCCTACTAATGAATTATTAATACTGCTATATAAGTAGAGAAAAACAAAACAATTCTGTCCATTCCTGTCTTCCTATACATGCACAAACAATGATCTAATCTCACTAAAATGGCATCTGAGTGTAGCTTCCTCCCCCTTCAGTAAAACAGCCAAAATTTTATATAAATAAGCTGACCTGTTCAACACATCCATCATCAGACTAATTGTGTGGAGACTGTTTTTGTGAAATATTCTCTGTCCTTTGAGATAGCCGGAGATAGATGTGGTCTTTTTTTTAATCATCTATGCTCACTCTTGGATGAAAATCCACTTTCAGAAAGGGACCCTGAGATGAAAGCCCACTCCCCACCCGTTATAGAGCCGCAAGGTTGAATGTCTGGGTCCAAAGACCATGGGAAGGAATGAAGGGTCAATCATCTTGATTTAGAGGACCCTCTATAAAGTGTTGGGTGTTCAAAATCCTTTGTTCTAAAAGGCTTGTGGCTTGTTTACTGCAACTGTGAAAAGTACTATATTTCAGAGCTAATTAATTCAGCTTTAAAATTAGTTCTTTAATCACCTTAAAATAAATGTGATTTGAAGTTTGAAAAAGTTTGTACATACAGTTTGTAAATTAAGCGAAAGTTACATAGCCTACATAAGTCTTTTCAATTACATAATCTTATAAGACACAATTTTCGTGTTTGTTAAAAAGGTCAATTCTGCCTACTTAGTTTGTTTATTACTACCACAGTAATGCCTTCTAATAAAGCTGTAGTGTAGTCAACATGTCCTCTACTGTTCTATTATGTTAAGCTCTCTGGGAGCAAACAGCAAAGCTCCCACTCTTGTTCCCCCTTTATCCAACATTCATCCGCAAATGTCTGCATTTCTCCAGTGCTACTCCTGAGTAATGTTCCCCTCACAACAAAACCATCCTGTATATGGGCTCTTTGAATTGGTGCTGTAATGATTGATGCGGCTCCCGCTAAACTCGCTGGGAGAAGCAAAAAAGAGTTATGTTGTTTTCCTCCCCACCCCAATTAGAGCTCTGCTGCATTCATGCATAGGAAATGGGGGCGTTTGCCTACATGATAGAATCTCATTTTGGACTAACTGAAATTTTCCTCCAACTGTGCAGCTTTAAAATGTAAATCGAGACACATACATCCGACTAGACGTTTTAATGGAGGCAGCCAAGATGGACAGCACACTTGTTGACTCAGTGGGTTGCATAAAAAACCCATGAGTGAGGCCTTTAACAACGTTAGCTTATCTTCTGGCCTCTGCTCATCTTCTGATCATTTGGCCCTATAAACTTTCCTGTGAAGGATGAGTACTTCCAAACTCTGGCTTTTAAAGATCATATTTTGGCGAATGGCGATGCTCTGAGACTATACCCTGTGTCCCTTGTGTCACATTACACAATGCTTGTGTAAAGAGGCAATGGATGCAAAGCCACGTCACTAAGACCTATTTTACTGGTTAGCTCAAGGTGTGAGGCCAAGGAAAAGGTCAGAAATGGTTTATTCATGGGACGGCAATGGCCAGTCACGCTGTCACGGTCATGGACTCCTAAGCACCCGCTGATGTGGACGTAAGTGGCACACATGAGACAGGCTGGGAGGCCTGCTCTCCTCTCATGCCTCACCTTAATTTACGGTCACAGATCCCACCCTACCCCCCACTGCTGAGACAGTCCTGCTAAGATCCGGAGTGGAGTGAGAGGGGGTTTGGCAGGTGGGCCCAGGCCTTGGCTGCCTCCAGAATACCTCCACTGCTGCCGCTGTTGCTGCTGACGTGAGCTTGGCCTCCGTCCGAAGAGTTAATTCCCTGTGGCTGGCGCCCAGCGGCATCGATGACTGCGTGATGAATGTGCACGCCGCACCAGCCAGCGACTGGGTCTGTCGGGCCGTGCCAGCCAGCCCACTTCCTGCGTCCTGTCTGCCCCACCAGCACCGCATCCTATCCACTGCAGCCTCCGCCACATAGGAGTGCTTGGATTTGGGTTGCAGGAGTGGGCTGGCAGTGCCATATGGTACATGGACAGCAGAGATCAGTTGAGGGAAGGATGTAGGCGGAACAGATGTTTCTGTTTCTGCAGGTCTCCTCTCAGCTGTGAGCAAACTGTATCATCCAGCAATACAGTAATATATGTATTTCACGCATTGTACTGACAGTCAGTAAATGACTAAGTGTTTACAAAATTAAAGAGCCCATGGCCTATATTGCACCATCCTGACCAGGGCTTTGAACCATATATTTTTTGCAAGTTTGCTGTTCTGACCAGAAACTGTATTTGACCATTAATGCTATCGTTTTTTGGGTTCCACCTTGTAATTGATGCACAAATATATTGTTCCTTAACTGTATATTAAAAAACAATATATTAAACATACCGGTATTATAAAACATTAAAAACATGCTGGTAGAATTAGAAAGCTTAAATCTGTCTGCTCTCCATTCAGTAAAGGTGAACCTCACCTTTTCATTGCAGACACAAACCTTTTTAGGGAACTAAGAAAGAACCAGTATCAACCATTTACAATTATGTTAAATAAGTGATTATGTTTCTCTTCATTTTTGTTTCTATCAAAATGACATTTTTCTGTCTTTTCGTTCAAGGGATTGCTTATAACCCTGCACAACAGACAACGGATGGACAACTTTATTTTCAGATGAAAAGGTGAGCCCTGGGACCCTGCCAGATATTTCCTACAGTAGATTTCTGAATTGAGGTTACTCACGTGGTCTATTTCTCTTAATCTCTTTGGGGATATGGCATTTATAAATGGACACAGCTCATGTAATTTCTCCAAACAGCCCACCCTCACAAGTCTGAAGAAGTCTATAGACACACAGTAATATAACTCTCTTCCTGTGCGAAACCAAGTCCTTGGCACAGACACAGGGACAGCTGCTCTCTCTTTCTCTGGACATTTATTTATCTATCTATCTATCTACAGTACTTAATAACTTATGTCTGCTATATTTTCATTTTCTCTTATGGCAAAGATTTGCCTTTTTTTTCTGGTCCCCGGAACGGCAGACTCGGACAGATGTCTGGCCACGGAAAACACTATGTTTCAAGCAGTTTATAGAGTGGACATTCTCCCCTCATAAAGAGGGATATCATATCAAACCCTCGCTTGGACAGCTTGCTTGCTGGAGTGATTAATTAGATGTAAAGGTCCCTGATGCTCCAAGGGCAGAGAACTAAGGAGGCTAAGAGTACCTACTCATGGTTGAATGAGAAGAGATAAGTAGAGTAATAGTATATATTTAGCAGGGAGTCATATATAGGAGAATGTTTAATCTGAGCAAGTGTCCTCCATTCGGATGCGCACATTTCTCACAAGAAAAGAGGATGCAGCTACTCTGTGGAGCAAATGATCTCCTTGTAAGCTGATTTGAGCCCATTGTGACTCCTGTCCTTTGGGAGCTCCTTTTGATCCTCTTTGTCTTTTTATGTTACTCACTCTCTCTCTCTCTTTCTCTCTCTCTCTCTATTCCTCCCCCTCACTCATCTTTTGAATTGTGTGTGTGTGTGTGTGTGTGTGTCTGTGTGTGTGTGTTTTAGTGAGTGTTCCTGAGACGATCGGTTAAGCCATGCCAACACATCAGTGCCATTTCCCAGTCAGGTTGAGCCGAGCCAAGCCAAGCGGAAATGCAAGGCGGCTACACAATGCCAGTTCTGCCTGGATCCAGCTCGCAGGCAGCGGCCATGGGTGGGCGGTGGAGGGGGTTTCTTTGGGGTTTTCTCTGATTACTCTAGCCACTGAAGCAGCAAAAATGTGACTAGGCTATATTTAGTTACACCTGAAAAAAAAAACACAGACCCACATGGCATCCACAGGCAAACACAGACACAGACATCTACAGACACAGACAGCCACACACATTTTTATGCCATGAACATATCACACACACAAACACACGCACACACACAAATATACACACACACAAATACACACTTTTGGAGGAGGACACAGAGAGAGTCACAAACACACAATACACACACAAACACATTTCGCCTGAGGGTAGGAAGGCAGGTGCTTGGCATGCATGTTACATGCGCGAATCCAAAATCACAAAGCACATTCCTGAGCGGAATACTAAACGTGAGCCATGACGAGGCTGGGAGTTTCGTCCTGTCGTGTGGGCGAATGTGGAGACATCCCCACCTCCCACAAGTGATCCCACACTGAATCCACAGCTTGATTGTCCTTCAGCACTGAAATCGCGCTCCCCTATCACCCTCACCTAACCCCCGCACACACACAAATACACACTCACAGAATTCTTGTGTAGGGGTGTGGAAAGGATGTGCCTAATTTAGACTATTTGAGGGGGTTCCTTTTTGTACAAGCCAAACAAAAATAAACCCGAGGACAGGAGCATAGTACACACAATGATCTGCTACAGCTGGAGAAATTTGACACTCACGTGACATGCTTTTTGACAGCAGACAAATCAAGAAGTGACAGAAGTGTTATGATACTGTCGCTGATTGCGTACTGCGTGAGGGCTTCGTCAGGGTGTGGTTGACTTACCATTGGGGAGCTTGTTCTGGTTCTCCATGAGCCAGGCAAAGAGGCTGGCAAAGTTGCAGTTGCACTCCCAAGGGTTGCCCTCCAGTCTCACGACCCGTAGCGAGGGCAACTGGCTCAGCGCCCCCACCTGCAGGCCCGAGAGAGCATTGCGCTCCAGCTCAAGTTCGCGGAGAGAGGTGAGGCCCATGAAGGCATCCTCGTTTACGGCACTGAGGTGCGGGTTGTTGCCCAGGCGCAGCTTGATGAGGCTGCGCGACTCGCCGAATGTGCCCTTGGGGATTTCCGTCAGGTTGTTACTGCCCAGGTCGAGAAACACCAGGCGTGACGACGTGCTGAGGGTGCCCGGCTCAATGTGCGAGAGCGAGTTGTTGCGGAGGTCCAGGTAGACGAGGTCGCTGTAGAGCACCAGGAAGTCCGCCGGGATGCGTGGGATCCAGTTGTCCGAAAGCAGCAGGCGCCGGACGTCCAGGGGGATGGAGTCGGGCAAGCGGGTCAGGCCACGTCCGCTGCAGTCCACCGTGTGCGGGTCCGGACACAAGCAGCTGGTCGGGCAGTTCTCCCCAAGTGTCAGGAGCACGGAGGCCAGCAGGGCGAGGAAGGGCTGGAGCCAACGTACACATGGCAACATGGTCAAGAGGGGGGGAAAGAGTGAAGAGAGAGTAATAGAGGGTAGAAGAGGGAGAAACAAGTGAGAGATAGAAAGAAAAGAAAAGAGAGGTGAGGAGGTGAAGGAAGAAGAACAGGAAAGGTGAGAGAGAAAGACAGGTGAGGGGTCAGAGGGTAGGAGTACAGGAGAGAGAAGGGAGGGTAGAGGAGGAGGAGGGGAAGGGGGGGAGGAGAGCGAGTAGAGCGGAGGACAGCGTCAGGGCCCGTGCATTCCGCTGGCCAACGGTGGGAGACGGAGAAGGCGGAAGAAGCTGCGGGCGCTGAGCGAGACACTGAGCACGGCTGATGCTGCTGCCCCTGCCGCTGCTACTGTTGCCGCCGCCGCTGTTGCTGCTCGCCGCTCAGGGATCATGGAGCAGCAGACTGGAGCGGAGAGCCACACGGCTGGCTTTGAAGGAGCGAGGGGAGGAGAGATGGATGAGAGGTGGGAGGGAGAGAGAGAGAAAGAGAGCGTGTGAGTGTGTGTATGTGTGAGGGAGCAACAGAGAGAGAGAGAGGGAAAGAGGGAGGGAGGGAGAGGAGAATGGCAGAGCAGGAGAGGGAGAGAGAGAAAGATAGTGAGAGAGAGACAGGGGAGGTACAGGCAAGCAGTGGGGTTTGGAGAGGTGGAGGGTTTGGAGGCGAGCTCCGTCTCAAAGCTAACCCACGGTGGCCAGAGGGCACCTGATGGAGGCTGAGGGTCCAGCGGAGGCAGCCTGCGTCTCAGACACAAAGGGATCAGCGGCGTGGGGACTCCGGCACGGCACAGGAACAGCAGAATTCCAGCATCCCTCCATTTGTCTCTCACGTCCGACCGGGAATTCCAAATGTCTGACGGCTGCGAACATGATCCCTCCAAGCACACCCTCCCACACCCCCCCTTACCAGCTCCTAGAAGCGACTCGGCGGCTGATGTCACGCGACAGAGGGGATCCTAAACGAGGAGCGATTCCCGTCGACAAGCACTGAAGCGTGCAGAGAGCTGCTTTTGTTCTCCCTTTCTCATCTTTCCTCCCTCGTTCTCTCTCTCCGTCTCTTCTCTCATTCACTCTCTCTCTTTCTCTCTCTCCCTTGCTCTCTTGCTGCCTCTCGGATCTGCAGCTCGATGCCCTGGCAGACTGATAAAGAAGCAGAAGATAAGGGGGAAAAGCACAACTCTTCACAGCAGGACTCCACCACTCTGTTGCTATGGCAAACACATCGCAGTGTCCACACAAAGAAATCGTCTGCATACAAATTGGTGCAGACAGGAATGCACTGGACTGCTTACTCCTACTGCTCTTCTCTACTTCTCTATCACAGTATTACCACCAGAATGTGTGAACCATGCTGTTGTCACGTGATCTCCCCTAGGAGTCGCTCACAATCACTGTGCTCTCGGCATTTTATCAGTGGGTTTCAGTGTCTGCATACAGACAGAGGCTGTGGTATATAATAGAGGCAGGCCCAAATTCAAAGCAACAAAAAAAGTTTCAAAGACACTGATAAGGCTTAATTATGCCATCTGAAGATAAGCACTGCAAATTACCTACAATTGAGAGAAAATAATATCTTCCTGAAAATATATTGCTCATCCCAAAAATACTGGAAAGGAGCACTATAAAATCCTTCGTAAATCCCATAACTATAGACACAAGTCAAATCCTTTATGCATTCTGTGTGGCAGTGGAGAACAATAGCTTGATTGACAGCCTTCATGTTACATCATCACAGAGTATCTTGTCAAAACTGGGACAGCATTGTACAATTTGGCCATGTAAAGAGGCCTTTTGGCATTGCTGTCAGAGGCAATGCAAGGACATTTTATTTGTATTGTGCAATTCATACAAAAGGCAACTTATATTGCTTTTCACAGATGACAAACTGCGATAATAAATAAAGCATAAAATATGAATAAAGGCGTAAAAGGATAGAATGTCATACAATACACACAAATAAGTCTTATTTCTCAGTGGTAGCCTATCACACAGAGAAATAGAGGTACACACAGGGTCCAATATAATACTTCCAGGTACAAAACTGCACCACAGATCACTTGATTGTACCTCTAAGGGTACAGGACAGGGTACAGGACAGACATAGCCTATATGAGATGCCAAATTGTACCTAGAAGGTACATGATGTTAGAAGGTACACTTCTGTACCATGCAACGTCACGTTCAAAGTTCTTGCAACGGTTGTGTGGTCTAGCGTGCACGAGTTGAGGTGGAAGATGTCCCTCTACATATAACAGGACAATGTCCCCGAAAACCTTTTGAAGCTGGATGGATTGGAATTAACAGCGACTGGTGAGTGGCCTTGTGTTTTATTCCATTTACGTAGAACACTTAGGATAATTAATGCTGTTGATGTGTGTAAAATTCAAAGTTGTACTTAACGTATGACTAGTTTACAAAATGAATTCTAATAGATCAAGCTGCTGCTCACCTAATTGTGGAAATCGTGTATCATCTCTATGATCGTAAATGGGATATGTGTATCTATTCAATATTTTATGAACAACTGGTTCTTGGCCATGCGGTAGTGAATGGATAACTAGCAAATGGAGATAGCATCGTGCTAACATCGCTGGCTAGCTTTGAACAGGATAGATGATTAAGGCATTAAGACTTCACGTTACTTAACTGTAAAAGTAATAAGCTAAATTTGTGGTCTTTCAAAAAAACTTGTCTATGGACTAAGTTTTTGAACAATAGTAAATTAGCAATGCAATAGTGACAGGCTGACATGCTAACTTAACAAAGACGTTTGCAGTAGCTAATTTTAAATATAATAAATATAGAACTGAATCAAAGGGTTTGTGGGTAGTGATTGTACAGCCAATATTATTTGACATTCAGAAGTTAACCTTAGCTCTAGTTTGAGGTTAGCCAATATCACTACCTGAAGCCTGTTTTTATCAGAAATTCAGATACATCATAATTATAACAGATTTTATTAATTATCACAGTTTCTACACAGACACTGTGGGACTTATAATAAGATTTAGTCATTGTGTTTAGGCTAAAAATGTGTAGACATAACATATGTCTGTTGTACTTGTTAATGTTTTTATGTGTTTTTTTATCAAGCTATTGACACCAGAGGTAGAAATGTCATCTTGCTATCGGTCTTCAAGGAGAATATGGTCATTCTGAGACAGGTAAGGTGACATGAGCTAAATGCTTAAGACGCATCATATGCAATGGCTTAGTTTGTTTTGACTGCATGCCTGATCATTTTCCTTCCTTCTTTACTGCCTTTGTCATATAGGGCAAGTTAAACACCTCCTGTCCAGTGAAGGTTCAAGATTAGAGAACTGTGATTGCTTGGAAAGTCGAAGGTGTCGGTCTTCGGGTGTGCTTCTGCGCTGCTGTTAAAGAGGCGTTTATCTCTTCTATATGTATTTAGTTTTCAACATGGAACATCTATCCAACACAGAATATGAAACCTAAGAAAACACAGGGCTGCCAACTCTCACGCTTTCGCCGTGTGACACACGGTTTTGCCCGTCTTCACACGCACTCACGCCACACATCCGATTTCTTACGCTAAGAATTATCTGGACGTTCATTCCTTTGCAACTCCGCGACGGTAGATGATGCTGCAAAGCGCCAACCGAGTATTCGTTGCCTACCCGTCTGCGACAGAAAAAGAGTTACAAGGAGACAACCGCGGTGGATGCGAAGCCTGTAGCCTACTGTTATTGGTGGAAGATAATTGCTGCTCCATTATCAACAGATTCTAGGTATGTTACAATGAATGACCTATTGTCAATTAAGTAGGCCTACCATTTCTCTTAAAACTTTAAATCTTGAATGAAATTCGTCTGCGTGTGAACTTGAATTTGTGTTGTGAATGTAAACTCTGTCGTCTACAGGAGGGAACATCTTGTTGACTTCGTGTAACGTTATGCATGTTTAAAACATCAGCTCATAACCATTGTTTATATAGTGTTAGGATTTATCTTTTTAGAAATTCCAACTGGTAAGATGTATTCCAAATAATTTGACATTAAGACAGGACTTTGTTGAAAGGTTCGTTTTTTTCTTAAATTGCTGTCAGTATCATATTCACTAAAATATTTTTTTATGGTATTTTCACTCCTTACTCCAATTCTTATGTGGCTTTCCCTCAAAGATGAACTGCTGCTGGTTGATGAAACTTTATCTAAAACTCTATTTTAATAAATACTGTAGGTTTCCTCATCTCCTTCCGTACCATGGGCCAGAGGAGCATGATCAATTGGCTGAGAAGTTTCTGAATAACCAGACTATGCCACTGACCTCCCTTCAGGACGACACTGAAATGGAAAGCTTCTGGGCGGAAATATTGCAACACGTAAAAATAAGGTACACATTTTATTTGTCTTACAGGTATGGCTTGGCTACTTCTGTTGCTTTTATCTGAACTTTGTTACAGTATACTTACAATCAATAATTATGGAAATATAAAAATATGTGGGGTATGTGTCCCCTTTTTGTTCTTGGGTCATCTTCCATAGGTGACAGGAGCAAAAGAGTTTGAGAGGCTTTCAGCCGTCGCCAAGCTTGTCCTGGTGTTGTCCCACACATATTCTAAGGAACTACTTAGACTAATTGACACTTTTGGCCTAACCCAACATATACAGGTTCCAACACACTCTCATGGTCATACTCTTGACCTAGTCATCACAAAGGGTCTTGATGTCTCTACAACAATTAAAGCCACTATGTGTAGGATTTATCTTCTATTTATCTTCGTCTTTTATTAAAAATACATTTTTTCTTTTAAAAATATAATGTAAAACGATGGTAATTACCTCCATGAATAAATTGTAGTGTTCCCGTAAACTTGGTAATTTCCATTTATATATAGATGTGGCTGGGTACCAAATGAGAATATCCATTTTGCGCCGCCATTTTCAAAATGAGGACCATTGGAAATGAGGACCGTGGGAAGGGAAGGGCTAATACATTTTATTCAAACGTGTGCAGTATACCACTTCGCCGATAGATGGGAGAAATTCTCATACGAAAAAAATAAAACTTACACATAGTGGGTTTAAGGACTTGGCTTTGTCTGATCATTATTGTATTTTCTTTGATGTTTCTATGTGTCCTCACACACAGAACAAGGCTTTGACTATAGAACGGAGAATCTTAAATGACAATGCAGGTTTTCTCTTTGAGCAAGCTCTCACAGCACTTAAGTATAGATTCAGATTCTGTAGATGACTTACTGGCCAATTTTAAGTCTAAGATGACACAAATTATGGATAATATTGCTCCGTTAAAAAACAAAAGAATCACTGATAATAATAAAGCACCATGGAAACAAAACCTAGCTGTTAAACTGTGGAGTGTAGGAAGACTGAAAGAAAATGGCGTAAATCAAATCTCCATGTCCATTACCAAATCCATAAAGAGATGCTAAGCAAATATAACTATGAAATTTGTAAAGCTAGACAGTCTTTTTTGTCCAACATTATCAATAAGAACTTGAACAATGCTCGTGTACTATTTTCTACAGTTGAGAAGCTAACAAGTAAACCATCACAAGTAGCACCTGAGCTGCTCCCAGTAGATAAATGCAATGAGTTTGCATCTTTTTTCAGAGGTAAAATTGATAAAATAAGACTGAACATAACTTCACAAATATCTCAAACGCTAGAACCAATGTCTTCAAAGAGAGGGGAACTAAACACAATGTCAACATTTAGCTTTATTGACTATGAAACGCTTGAGAAAACAGTACAAAATCTAAGCTCTTCTACATCCTAACTGGACGTTCTGCCAACCAGCTTTTTAAAAACTGTTCTACACCTTGTGGCACCTGACGTGCTCCGAATTATAAATTCATCTTTGCAAAGCAGCATTTTCCCTAAATCACTAAAGACAGCAGTTGTTAGACCACTGCTGAAAAAGAATAATCTGGATGTTTCAGTGCTCAACAACTACAGGCCAATATCAAATCTACCGTTCATTGGAAAGATAATTGAAAAAATAGTATTCAATCAATTAACTGCTTTCTTGACATCTAATTGTTGTTTTGATAAGTTCCAGTCAGGTTTCCGGGCTAATCACAGCACTGAAACAGCGCTTGTTAAAGTTGTAAATGATATATGTCTTAATACTGATGCAGGCAAAACATCTGTCTTGGTGTTACTAGACCTCAGCGCTGCCTTTGATACTGTTGATCACAACATACTGCTACATCGACTTGAACACTGGGTTGGGTTTTCTGGTGTAGTTCTCAAATGGCTAAAATCATACCTACAAAATAGAAGTTTCTTTGTTGTTGTTCTTTGCAGCTAACTTTCTTGACAGCTTACCTCTTGGTAGAGTGGATAAGTATAAATACTTGGGCCTTTGGATTGACTCACAACTTTCCTTTAAAAATCACATACATTCTCTTGTTATGAAGGTTAATTGTAATCTCAAGATGTTGTACCGATCTATTAAATGCTTTACACAGGAGACTAGGTTAAGAATTATGAAGCAACTGTTGCTCCCAATGATTGACTATGCTGATATAATATATCAGAATACAACAGAGTCGAATCTTAAGCCCTTAACAGTTACATTTAATAGCATTTGTAGGTTTGTGTTGAGATGTCACTACAGAACACATCATTGTGTGTGGCAGGCGTGCATTTAAATTCAAAGCTCCCTTCGACTGGAATACCAGGGTCACTGAGATCATTAACATCTCTAAGGCAATTTAAGGTACTGTTGTTTACTTACTTACAAACAATTAACAGATGTAAATGCAACCATTAATGCTTGGTTGTTATTAGTAATTTCTTCTCTCTACCTTTGATATGTGGATTTAAAGAATGATGTGTTAATTACGATGTGTTAACTTTAATAACTTCTGGGGTTAACAATAACAAAGATAAATACAAAATTAGGATATTGGAGGTAGTGTGTGTGGGGGGATGGAAAGTGTATGAATGTGTATGGTGAATTACTATGTTCTGTCTATTGTACTATGCTTTGTCTTTTGTCTATGTCCAGTCTACTGTACTGTCATCTGTATTATCTGCTATTTTGAGGACCCTCTTGAAAATGAGATGTCGCATCTCAAGAGGTATTCCTCTTACAAATAAATAAATAAATAAATAAATACTGTGTTCACATCAGAAGTTAATAAACCTGTAAAACAGCCAGAAGTAAATTGACTTTTAAATGGTGACAAGCAACAAAGAGCAGAGAATAAAAACACTACTAACAAAGCAACTTTACACTACAGCTTAGTTGCTTATGATCTAAAGACAAGGCAAGGCTTTCCTGTCACCACTGTGGTCTCTCACGCTGAAAAAAACTTGCGCCAGTCTATGGATGAAGGCAGAAGTGTACAACGCGAGACGCGTTCGCCATTTTTAAATGGCTCGAAATCATTATATTTTATGAATCAATTAATAACATTACTGCCGACCAGTGTTTCTGTTACGTAGGCCTGTCGTTAAAAACAAGCTAACATTATTAACAATATCGAGCAAACAGGAGCTAATCATTCTCACCGGAGCTTATCATGGTGTTCAAGGCAAGTTGTAGCGAACAGTTCTAAACCCATGTCAAGATAGGTCATCAGAAAAAAAAAAAAACACAACGTAGGCTTTCTAGCTCTCCAAAAACGCCCAAATCGAGTGTGTTCTGTTTTTGAAAACCATCCGACGTGAACAAGGATTTTCTTTTTCTCTATACAGGGCCATTGAGTTAATCTTGCAAACAGTTAACGGCGTGTTCAAAACCAGTGGGGAGAAGAGGTTGCCAGGTCAATCGATACAAACAGGTAACTTTGCGGCCTGACTCAATGGAATATTCAGAAGAGAGAACTGGCAACCAGCAGTGGATTGTCCCAGTTGATCTCGATTGGCTGTAAACCTGTATGTGACCAAATGTTTAGCAAAGTTGTTCTGCGGTCCACAAACAGTCTGGAGAGCTGTTCAGTGACGTCATCTGCTCACTCGATGGTGACAAAGATGGCCAATCTGGAACCCTGCTTCAAGTGGGAGCCCCCTACAGAGGTCATCAAGGCCTCCAAGAAGGCCACAGGCCAGTACAACATTGCCCACAAATCACATCTGTATTTGGTACATGTGCTTACAGTATGAGCCATTTTGTTATTTTAATGCACTTATTAATAGTGTTAAAGTTGAAGCACTTTATTTGTTGCGCTTTATTTGTTTTGTTTGTGGGCTTTGAATAATGAAAATGATTTCTCCCCAACTAATCTTGTGTCATTTTTAGTACTCTCAATATACTTAAATATACTTAAATTTTCAGTGAAGAATTAGTGGAATACCATTGGCTGTAATCACAATGTCAATACCGACTTAAACACAATCCTGTAATATAATAAGGCTATATTAGGGTTCAGTCATTGAGGCAAAACATTCAGCTCAAGTTTAGAAAGCCCTACAAGTCATGATCAGATGAACATGAATAAGAATAAGGTATTGGACAGCTTTAGCATGCCACCCAAAAATCCACTTGAATGTAAAAAATAACATCTACTTGATCCAAAATGTCTTGGGGTGGACCTTCAGCTGTCTTTGCTTCACATAATGTAACTAATCTTGTCCATCTCCAATAGGCCGCCTCTATCAGTGGCTTTTGGGCCAACAAACCACCAGAATGCACAACATGGGTACAACGCATATGTGAGCGGGGCGTGAGGGGCGTCTGGGGCAAAATTTTGGTCAACCCTGACAGAATCTCACTCCAAGATTTTAGGCAGAAGTTGGCAGCTCTAGAAAACATCCAAAGCCTTTTCCCATTGCACAAAGAAAAATACTATACTATAGTTATGATGATGTGACATTTACTGTAATGTTGTATTGATATTAAAGTGTAAATTGCAGGTTAAAAAGTTACAGAGTTAATGCAATGTGGTTATTAAACATTAGAACTACCAAACCTAGTTACGTCACAAGAGGAACTTACTGCAAGAACTGTGTTAGTCTAAATTAGTTTTGAGAGGTACTGTACTTAGTTTTAGCTCCAAAATATGTTTACCTCACGGCACAAACACCTGTCAAACATAACATGAGGGCAATATCGGTACATTTATTTTCTTTCTGATGATGGACATTGCTAATTAAATCACAAGGATAGGCAACCACGTAAGGACACACTTGACATTTGACATGATGGCTTGCCTGTAACGTTACAGTGTGCATCACTACGGCTCTGAATAAGACTACCGACACCATGTAAGTAATGTGTTCAGTCATTGTCCCTCATTGCTATTCTACGTTATGGCCAGATTTTGAGAATATTTAGGCTATTTTATATTAGCACTCCAGCTTGCTAACTCATCAGGGCAGCTGACCAACACTCCATTCATTTTCACACCAAGATTAACTCGTTAATAACTTGGTTAATAACTCTTTCAGGGCGCACTGTAGGGCTACGGTCAATAAAGGATTTGTTGGGTTTCCACCACTGTCTCCCAGTCGTTCTCGTTCTCCATTGTATTGCGTTAGCGTGAGAGTGGCCTCACGTATGTTCTTTATGGGCACCTATGGAAGAGTATTGCTTAACCCAAAAATAAATAATATTAGGATTTCAGTTTTGATATTAGGAGAGGTGAAAGTAAGCATGTCTATAAATGTTCACGAGAAATTTGGTTTTGATTGATCACTGTTTTGGTACATTAAGCTCCGTTAAGCTTTGTCTGTAGGCTACAATGGGCGCCTATGTAGAGGAAAAAGCGTAGGCTAGGTATCATCCATAGTTTTGGGATTTCGGTTTTGATATTTAGAGAGCTGAAAGTAGGCCTAAAAAGAGACGTCCATGAGAAATTTGGTGATGATTGATCGCTGTTTTGGTACATTAAGCTACGTTTTGTGTTTACACGTTAAGCATTTTAGGTTGTGCCGAATACTATGAGTTCCTTTTGTGACATAACGCGGAAATAACAACGAACTCGCTGCCTTTTTTCAAACTGCAATAAATGTTATTTTAACGCATTTCAAGACAAAAATCTTCAAATATATACACATTGAACGCTTTATATATAAATTAATTGATGGTGATGGTTAACCTGAAATTTAACCTTTAACTGGTAGTAACACCAAAGTGCATGTGAAAGTTCTTGTGACTGAATAAAAATGTACTGTTCGTGTTTGATTCTGCATGGTTTTTAGTTATACCACCTTAAAAACTTGAAGAGTGTACCTTAAAAGCACAAAAATAGTGCCTTTTGGAGGGTACAGCATGGGCATATTTTGCCCAGGTACTTTTAAGTCATGATGTGTACACAAGTGTACCTTAAAATGTACATATATATGTCTAGGGTACAAAAAAGTACCTACAAAAGTACATTTCTCTGTACATCAGCCATGCCTTATGAAATCAAATATTCCTATTATGAAATTACACCTGTTATCTCCTTGAGACATAGCCAATTACACCCATTGCAGGAAGCAGATAGATGCTTTTAATTCAACTACGTAGCAACTCAACATCCTATTCAGTCACTTAGTCTGTTATGGTAGGATAGACGAATGAAAGATACACTGCACGAGGGGGAATTTCTGACACAGACATTAATTCTCATTCTCAATTAAGGGTCTCGCAGGGGGATTCAGGGCCAGGGAAATGGAATTAGAGTGTTAGTAGCTAGTGCACACACGGAGGGAAAGAAGTGGAGTATGGAGAAGATGATTGAATTGTTCAGACGTAGCCTTGAAGGACTGTACAATATGGAGGCACAGCGGAAAGCACTGCAACTGATTCTAATATACTGTGAACTGAATGCATGTGTGTTACAGCATTATAACTATCCTGCATCAGGTTTTGGATACAGGGAGGTCGTGTGTATGTGTGTGGAGCCTCTGTCCATTTTGTACGGGACTCAACAAGTCTGTAGCCTGTTGCTGTTTGTCTTGGTTACCTCGAGGGCTTTCCACTGTTTTTCTTTTGATTCCACTGTCACAGCAACAGAAGCCTGTGAGAACACAGAGGACACGTTGTCGATGAACTTTATTAACGCTTAGCTGTAAACATGCCACAAAACATTTTCAGCCCACTCAGTGTCATCATACACTCACACACACAGACATGTGTTAACACTCACGCATGAAGATGCCAATAACATTGCAGTTGCACTAAGTTATTGCGCTCCCTTGCCTTTTATGTCAGCAAACAGGTGTTCCAGAGCATGACCTTGTGAAATGATCTTGTTGTTTAATCAAACCCATGCATTCAAAACAGCATAATACCATCACCGCGCAGCTTCATTTTCTGGCAAAGGGACGTGCTCAAACATTTAATGACATTTCCTCTTTCATGCCTAGGTTGTTGGAAATGTCATCAATATCCATTTGCAGAAGGCTTCATGAGAGCCTCGTCTTTCCTAGTAAAGAGACATTAATCAGATTCTGCTGAAATGACAAACCATTTGTCACATTTAAAGGAAACACGAGACAGGCGTCACAGATTTGGCTTATCGAACGCTAACCCCTCTGTGGTGCATTATGAAAGCCTACTACTACTCCAATTACGATGAACTAAACACTAGTCACCCAACATGCATCGTCTGCATGTACTATGACACCTAACGCCCACACAACCCTTTGGTCGGCTGACAAGGCGGAGGTGTTGTTGTGTGGAAGTTAAAAGAGTATCAACTTCACCTGACTTGTCAGGACGCTGAGAATGAGCAGGAGCCGTGATCCTTCCCACAATCATCCAGGATTCCCATTCCATGTCCGCTGTGAAGGTCCCCCCGAACGCTCTTTAAGCCAGAAACCCGAGCACATTGATTATTCATGAAATGGCTTATTATTGCCAGACCAGTGGCTTGTGCTGCCATTTTCTTCCTCAATCTGCATAATTCTTGTGGATATGTATTTACTGTGCAAGACTCATTTGGGTGGAAGGGATTGCAAAGGCTCCCTCGGCGCAGAAGCTGCCGAAGGTCTAATCCCACAGCCATCCAAGCCCCTCCATGGAGGTAGTAATAGCCAGATTCAGATATGTCTGATTCAAACAGGAGCCTTTGCTGAGGGGCGTCCATCATGTTAGCTGCTAAGAAATTGCTCTGTCCTACACTCACTCTCGCTCACTGCCTAGCCAAGCGTGTCATACAAACCGGCTTTTATTGGCCGGGTTTAAGATGCCATTTAGCTGAACTGGTTCATTTCACAGTGTCTGGACTTCAAGGTGCCACTGCCTGAGTGAGACTGCAGGTGGGATTGTGGTCTTAAAATAACACAGAAGATGAAAAAACATGTTAAATGTTAAATTGTGTGTGTGTGTATGTGTGTGTGCGCGCGTGTGTGTGTGTAGAAATGATTAGTAGTATCTGACACAAGGCTAATGGATGTCAGGCTTGACATTCACCAGTGTCATCCTCAAACAAAATACATTAACATGGCTTCCTGAACTTACAAAACAGAAGCTCATTATGTTTAGAAAGAAAAAGCTTAGCCTCTGCTCTCAGTCACTGCTGTTAGACTTTAGTCTTTATGTCCAACACAGACCTCACACGGCTGTTGATGGTGTACGTGTACAGATATGATGGCAGCAGATCTGTGTGATAAACAACTCTCAAGGGGCAGTAGGCACAGCACGTTAGACGCAAATACAAAACGTCAATCACTCCACCCCCCCCCCCCCCCCCCCCCCCCCCCCCAAGGCCAAATTTGGTCATGTCAGAATTGATGTGTCGAGGTCACATAAAAGCATTTAGGTTGAAATCACCCCCCTGCTAGTAAATAATCCTCAGAAAATTGATGGTATTTCAAGTTTTCATCATCCACCATACACTCAATCTGTTCCATCAAGGACATTGCCAGTGTTCGAAAATGTATGATGCACACAAGAGGGAATATAAATACATGCACACACACACACATACACATTTATGACTCTTCATTGTGTGTTTGCCGGAACGCGGCGGCCACACACACAGACTTGGAGGGGTTATTCCACTTGGCTGTAGTTCGTTTTCAGAGTGTGAATAACCGTTTCATAGGTCCGCTCTAACATATACCCACATAAGGACTCATTAACCCGTATTAAATGTGGCTGATTGCATATGTCAAACAAAGCATCTGTAAGAGGCGTGCAGAAGTGTGTATGACTGTTTTAGAATGCCAGCTCATCCTCAAACACTTCCCAAGTGAGCACTTGTGGTGAACATAGGCTACTTACGTAATGACACATTATATAATGTCAGTCCACTCTCAGTCCAAGTCATGTACACCGTAATGAGTAAACGTCACAAAAAAGAGGGTTTGACAAATACAACTTGTGTATTTCTGATTGAATGGAAACTTTCCAAAAGTTCAAGCATGGTCATAGCTGTATTGTAGTGTGAGACTGTCCATTTACACTTTCACTATCCTCTCCTTACAATCAGCACCTACTTTACCCCAGTCAGAGTCTTGACTGCAACAACTTGTGTTATAATAACAAGCCTCTATGGACCTGCTTCTACTCCTCATTTAGCATTCAGAGCAAGTGTGTGTGTTTGCTGTATGACTGCAGGTGGCCTGGGAGCACATTTAACACTGGCAGGGAGATGGATCCACCCTGCAGCAGGGCTCTCAGCTGTAACCGGCCTGGGCCCATCCCAACCCCTCCTAAAGAGATAGCACAATGCTGACATCATTAATGAGGAATCATAAATAGATCACCCCCCACTCCCCATACCACTCTCACACACACACACACACACACAAAATCATAGACCTTTGAAGAAGCCTGAAATGAGTTTTGGAATGAGACCAGAGCTACCTTCGGAAAATAAATTGAAACAAACAAATAAATAAACAAATAGCAGCTGTAATTAGTTCTATGTGAGAATAAATACCAAGAAATAAATCGTAGGGGTCGCACAGGGATGCATGACAGTTTCTGCATGACAATTTCTACAGGACACTTTTATTTCTTATTTTTTATTTATCATGGAAAAGCCATTATAAAAGCCAATAGAAAGGACATCTGGTTACGAAGGACATCCACGTACCTTTTTTTTTTTTGACTCTGTCTGTCTAACTGAAGCTATTTCAGACATAGCCAGAATAGATTCTGGAGGTAAAAAAACTCACTTTAGCTCATTTTTGTTTGTTTGCACATTTGAAAATAAAATGAGACCCGCATCTGCTTGAAAATAATGCCATGGAGTGCAGTCATTAATCTAAATAAGGAGGAAATTTTGTTCTGGTGGAGACTTGTTTTCAAAACCTGGCTGACTTTTTGTGCCATTTCTATTCTAAACTGTGAAAGTTGGTGACTCAGTGGCACTAATTAAACACCTCCATTGTTGCCTAGACAGGGCCTTTGTGTGCACGGATAATGATTAAAACTTTCCAAGGCCATTTTTGTGATTGGCCACATCGATCCCTGAGAGTTAGAACGTCCCTGCGCGGGCCCGGGTAGAAGACCTGTGTGTGAGGGAGGCTGAGGAGGGAATTCTGAGCGAGAAATGAGGTGTTACTGATTGCTGACCTTGTCTGCTGGAATGGCCACATTGATCTGGCCTTTCATGGTGCTACACCCTTCCCGATAAATTAGCTCAGCAAAACAACAGTCAAGGTGCAGGCATGTGCACTGGGGCTGGACCTCCTTGCCTGACAGTCTGTAGGGCTTTGGGATATTCAAGGCCAAAATGAATTGTTTTAGGTGCCTATATGACTAATGCCATCCCAGCTCCTTTTTGCTTGTACTGCAAACATTGGTCACATGCTGTATGGTGTATAGACATAGTAAATGTCATTCTTGGCAATCTTGTCATCGGTGTTGCCAAGTTAATATGTGTGTATATTTGTATTTGTGTGTGTGTGCGTGTGTGTGTGTGTTAGCAGCGTCTTGTCCTATGTGTCATTCAGAATGAGTACAGCCGCCAGTCACTTAGTGCTGATTCCTGTGAGCACTCAGCTGATCCAGCAGTGTCAAAGGAACGCCAGGGAAACACCACTGGAGCTGCATGCTGCTTTCATTCCATCAGTGGGTATTCGCCATGACAAGCATTTGTGTTTGACAAAAGGTGCTAGCAAGCAGTTACTAAATTGGAGACTGTATGAGGTGAGGAGGTGAGGTGTCATGTTGAAAATGACATAACAACGCAAAAATAAAAGGATGCAGACAATGGTTTTGAAGTTGACAGTATTATCTAGGTATTGTTGCTATTAGATAAGCAGTGCACAGCTTGATTATAAAAATGTAATTAGTGGTGGGTTGGTTTTGTGAAAAATTTAAGCAACTGTCTAATTACTAAAAGGTTTTATTTACTTTCTCACCCTCTATGTGTGTGTGTGTGTGTGTGTGTTTTGTTGTTGTTTCAGTATATACTTTGCAGCCATAGAAACATTGAAGAAGAATACATGAGTCAGAGAGAGAGAGAGAGAGAGAATAAGGTAGTAAAAACTGTTGAATGTACATAATTGTGTCGAAATCCTAAAAAGACCATCCCCACAGAGGCGTTGTGTGTTGGGAAGATGGAGGTTCATCTGCGCCATTTAGTGCACAGCTTGACAGATAAATATGGGCAGGGGAAGTCAGGCTAGCGCGGCGTGAGGCAGGAAGGGCTAAACATTCCCCAGATGCAATTAAAGCCCAGCGCATCAATAACTGATGAATGTCAGGGAGCAGCATGATGTTTGGCTTGGCGGGGAGCTAGGGACCCCACTGAGGCCATTCTCCATGGTAGGGCAAGTGTGTGTGTGTGTGTGTGTGTTTGTATGAATTTTTATCTTAGTGGCTATGTGTCTGTGTGCATGTGTGTGTGTTTGTGAATTGTACAGTATGTGCATGTACTGTATGAGTGTCTCTGAGTGTCTGTGTGTGTTTGTGTGTGTATGGCATGGCAGGCGGTATTTATGCTAGACAGGGCTTGGAAATACAGTAGAGGGAGAAAAAGGTGGCCCAGGGAAGGGGTGGAAACACTTCAAATGTCACCTCCCTCGGAATGGGTCTCGGAACGCGGCGGACATTCAAGACGGTCCGGCAGCTGTCCCATCTTAAGCCTCCCCGAGAGCAGCAGAGAGGGATCACAATGTCTTGCCAAGGGTGGATAGAGATGGAAGCAAGTTGTGTGTGTGTGTGTTTGGATTAGTATGAGAAAGAGACATAGACAGAGTGTGTATGAGAGGATGCATGTGTGTGTGTGTGAGTGTACAAAAGTATGAGAAAGAGGAAGACAGAAGGTGTGTGTGTGTGCGAGTATATTCATTCTCGAATCTGTTTGTGTGTGTATATCAGTGTGAACAATGAAACGAAGAGGGGGAGTCTGACGGGCATTTTATCAGGGCAGAGCAGGTGTTACTGGACCGGCACCGACCCGACCCGTCTTCAAAGAGCCTCGGACTCTTGCAGCTTTCCAGATAAACATCCTACTCCCTGCTACCCAGGCTTGCCCCTCGTCCTTGCTCTGATGTCCTGTTCACACCAAACTCTTGCACCAACCTACACACACACACACACATACACACACACACCACACACTCACAGGGACAGGTTATCAGATAATGAAAAACACACTTGCAGACACACAAACACACATACATACAGTACAGTACACACACATAGACACACAAACACACTCACATCCCAACACACTGGGCCACCATGTCTGGCCTGAGGCTTCCTGCCACTCCTGCTTGTGAGATAGAGGGGATTATCTGGATCCACCTGCACCAGAATGACAGGACGCAGAACACAAACACCACACACAACACAACAAGGGCTTATTGCTGTTGTTCTGGCAGCAGTTGGCTGGCCTTGTGGTGGGTCAAACACATGGTGTGACCCTTTCTATTCAGATCTGGATGTGTGTGCATGTGTGTGTGCGTGTGTGTGAGAGAGAGAGAGAGAGAGAGAGAGAGAGAGAAAGTATGTTTATGTTCATGACTGATCCATGTCTGACAGATGAGAGCTGTATCACCACAGGCCTAAGCCTTTTGGACTCCCTGAGAGCCTTTTTAAAGCAGCCTACCACACATAGCCTTGTTCAATGGCCTCACGCAGCCAATTCTGGCCAGCCACCTACCACCAACCTCTGAACAGCACAAAGCAGTGTTGTACAGTACGCTAACAGACTTTGATATCCCTCTCACTTTTTCACACAGATTTACAGTACAAGGGCTCCAGGTGTACAACACTCTTCACTGCACAGAACCTAGATTATGAACTGTTAGTGACCTATGAATAATCCCATACTTCGACATGCAACGTGCACAGCATTTCTTCTCATAATCCCTTTAAAATATAGGGTGTATATATGTGTGAATGTATACTGAAGGCGTGTACAGTAGGGCTGATAGAGGATTTGCAGTGTAAGGTTGTATGCATTAAAACACAGGGCTAAGCCTTCCTGTCATGCAAATTCAACTACATGGTATGTGTAGTGCGACTGAGAGGTAAGATAAATGCTTGCATCTGTTCAAAAAAGAGGATGTCAATGTTTGAGATGTGAGGCTTTGGGAGCATGCACAGTGTGTTTTTGCATTATGGAAGTGTCTGTGTATGTGTGTGTGTGAGAGAGAGAGAGAGTGCGTGCCAGTGTGCCTGTCTGTCTGTGCACCTGGAATGTGTTTTTTTGTGCATCTGTTCCTATAAATCCATCTCGTGTGTGTGTGCGCGCGCTTGTGCAAAGATAATGAGTGGGTGAGGGAAGTGGCCATCTGGTTGGCGCACAGGGCGCAGCCAGCCATGCGACGCTGGAGTGGGGAGACGAGTGGATCCACGCGCGCACGTTTGCGCATGCGCTCCACATAGCTGCCGACTCCACCTCCTCTGCTCGGACAGACAGAAAGACAGCATGCCAGCATCTGCTGCTCGGGCCCTGTGGAGCACTAAGCAGTCAGCCCTCTCCAAACACGTCTGACCTTCTGGCTCATTCCTCAGCACAACACGCTGTTCTCCTACGCCATAGAAAAGTCAGGCAATGACGCAGGGCTGGAGGAGGTTTGCCTTTCTGTGTTGTTTTAGACTGATGTCATGCTTTGGATTTTTCTAGTATGCATGTGGCCATGATGTCATATGATATACACTATATGTACAGTAACTGGAGACCTTTATTTCCTTCGGGACAAATAAAGCATCTATTAAAATTCGATTAATGCCATCAGTAAGACCCTGGCTTCTCATGGAACATGTCATATATTGAAGACTTCATGAGCCATGGGTGGTTAATATGAACAAAGCTAATGAACAAAGCATGACGGTGGCTAGTTTATATACCACAGTTTGATTAAATTTCCTGCTGAGATGCCATCTCAAAAATGGCAATGAACTTTCAGATATTACTTGGACATTTCTTGCACAGTATGTGAATTAATCCTACTTTTTTGCAGTTTTTGGGCCTCATTACACATTTCGCCCTGGACTGAATTGATGGCAAAGAGTGATCTGACAGATACTTTTAGCTCTGTAACACTACATTTGAACTAACGACAGCAGTGATTTTTCAAAAGCCAGACCTGGCAGGATATCCATTTATGCTGAATTGACAACAAGAGATCAGACTGGGTTGTGGCCAGCAGTGACTGCTGATTGTCCTGGTAAAAGTCAATGTGTGGAAGAGAACAGTAGCTCTAATGATACAGCCTTAGTAATTAAAACATGTAAAAGATGTCAGCATATTCAGATGACGTAGACTCAGGTTGCAACCGTAGTGTAGGCCTATTGTAAGTAGGAAAATGGACCTCACAAAGTCCACAAAACTTAATATGTGAATTGACTCTATTATGTAATGTCATTAATTTGTTCATAAAGTGTTATCCGCAAGCCAAGTTCTATTTTGTAAAATTGTACTCATAGTACCATTAAGAAGCCAGAATGTGTGAGTGGGTGTGCGTGTGTGCATCCGTCTATAAGGGAAGTCATGCAAAATGCAGCCCGTCATCAGTCATCAGCTCCCCAGCCAAAGCTGCAGTGAGGTGGGGCCGATCCGCCTGGCTTGGCAGCCCCCACTGGAGACTTGACAGCCAGCCAGCAGCCTTGAGAGACAGCCATGCACCCTCTCTCTCAAACGCTGCTTAGCCCCCTGAACTACTGTGTAAGGCCAGTCAGGACTGCCCGCCACCTAAGCTCTTTACAAGATTAAGACATACAGGTGTCCCTCAATCATAGAGCATTGCAAAAGGGTGCAAGTGAAATCGATGCGACCCCCTCATTCTGACGGCCTCGGTGCCTAATGAAATCCGCAGTCGCATGTAGTCAGTTTTCATCTCCTTGCTTTATTAATTTCTGCTTGCCGAAGCAGCAATGGGCAGAGATTCAATAGAGCTGTGCGGCTGGCATGGCACAGCCTCCGTGATTCCCTAACTTCACACCATCAGTATTTTGCCGACAACCGGATTGCCGCACGAGTTATCTCAGCCTTCAGTTTCACCGATGGGTCCTAAAGTGCTGAATAAGGGCGCCGCCACTTATGGATCAAGATGAGTGATAACAACCCGCCAGCTCTCCGGGTCTGTCTCACAATGTCCTGCCAGTGAAACAGAGCCCTTTAGATTCATTGAGGCCAGGCAAGGACAAAGGCCTGAATACCACCACCTACCCCTCCCAGAAAAACATTGTGTTTAATATCCCCACTCCCGCTAGCCTGAGTCATTTTAATGGGTCTTTTCACAAGGTTGATTTAAAAGGTTAGAGAGGTTGGTTTAAGGTTAGAGAGGACTATCTTTAGCTGACAAGCTTACTGACTGTAGGGATGTATGATAGTGTGTGTGTGTGTGTGACGACCTTAGAATTAAGGTTATTGATTACACACGTGGGTGATCACATTTAGTCTTCCCCAGTGAGGGCCGTGATAATTCACTGTATGTAGGGAGCACCTTTGGCCACAGGCTGTGTTAAGGGTGCAGGATGTTCTGTGGCTGCATTGTGACCATTGACACTGCAGTGATGAAGACTTTAGCCAATCGCAACCCACCTTCAGAGAACAGGTGTGTGTGTCTCTGTGTATGTGTTTGATCGTGTGTGTGTGTGTGTGTTGGGGGTTTATGCGACATTTGCACCACTCAAACTTTTCCCATTTCCTGTCTCTCCCATTGTCTCTTTTTTTGCCACGTCTCTGTCACCATCATCCACTTTGATCTTCCTCTCTGTCAGATTCAATCTCTCACTCATCTCCTCTTTGTCCTATTTGCCCCCTTTTCCACACCCCACCCACAGTGCTGTCACGTTGCGCTCCTCACGAGGTCTCGTTCCTCACTCACCTCATTTTGCACCTCTGATCCTCTGCTGGCCTTGATGAGAACCACTGCTTCATGTAAAATTTGGATTACCCTCAGCACACTCACACACACACACACACACACACACACAGAAGCTCTTCCCCTGCTCACACACTCTTTCCCAGCTGTTCTATTAGTAGAGGTGTTTATAGGGGCACGCCAGTGGCAAGCGTCACCCTCCTCACACCTCCATGCCAAGCGTCCTGTAAGACCTCCTCGTTTTTCATCCCACCTCTGCTGGCAAATGGCAGATGGCTGATATAGAGAGTACACCCCAAGGGTGTCTTCATGTTCAGCCTGGGCAGATGGAGATTCTCAGTGCTCCTGAGCACGCTGCCGCAGTGACACCACAGTCTTAGGAGCGTGATGATGACGATAATATTTCCAACTTGTGGCAAGACCTTGTTTTGGCAGCTACTTGCTCTTCCCTAAGTGTTAGAGGCCACAGTAACCTTCCTGTGAGGTCTGTTCTGAGAGCTATGTCTCATCAAGATAGATGACTTTTTTTTCTATCAAACAGTTGCAATTACGGTTCCAGACTTGCAATATAAGACAGAGTGATAACTGCTGTTTGTCCTTGTTGGAGCAATCAGCCTCTGATAGTGTTTTATTTTTTTTCTGCCCGAGGTTGATGGCTGCTGACCGGCCTCTTCTTTAGCCGGGCAGCCCAACACAAAAAAAAAACACCTGGGATGGAAAGATCTTTCATTTAAAGCCCATTTGAAGCAGGCGCTATCTGTGATGACAGCAAAGTGGAAAAAGGGGGGTGTTGATGGTGACGTACAAACTATACGCACAAACTCTCTGTCACACACACACACACACACACAGATACACACAAATACACACTCTCTGGAGCAGACAAAAAGTGATGTAAAGGCATACATACACACACCAATAAATAAACAAACCTACACACACATACTGCCATTAATCCAGCTGCTTAGACACACACACACACTTACATTTAGAGTGGAGCGCTCACTACCACGAACCTGCACACTTTGTACCTCTTGCCCCCAATCAGCCAGCAAGTCTTGTCATTTACTCAGTCCCCTCTTGTCTCCTGTCATGGCTGTGCTGAGTATTAGGACGGGTGTCAGGCTGGAGACAATAGTGCTGGGGGGGGAAGAAAGAAAGGGGGCAGGGGTGGAGGGAGGACGGAGAGGTGGTGGCAGGGGATGTCAGATGCCAAGACAGGTGGTGTCAGCGGTCGGGCGGTTTGGTGACGGACCCACGGTGGTGACACCTGGCTCACAGATTAGATTTGGGTGTGGAGCTGCTTGGCCAGCACTGACATACATGTCTGATTCAGCAGCCGTCTGCATGCATTCATGCACTGGGTTCATTAGCATTAATATGGGGTAATAATATGGAGTAAACGAGATATAGGAGTTAAACTGGGTAAATTAAAATATCCGTAATGTCCTTAGAAAACACTGACATGTAATTGTATGGTTACTTTACATTTAGGCTAGTTACTGCCTCTGTATTTACTGCATGGCACTAGACAATCCTAAGGGGAAAAAAAATATTTTCTTGTATAATAAATGTCATAATGCCAATAGCCAAATCCTACTCACTGCTGAGTTGTTGATTTGAATTAATTGTATTGTATTGCATTGCATTAATATGAAGTTTGGTCAGGAAGATCCTAATGATGTCATTTACCCATAACTCCTGTCCAATCACAGTCAACAACAAATGAGTATGCTCATTTCCTGTCCTCCCGACTTTTGATGTCCCCTTCTTGTGTCCCCAACCACCACTAGCTTTTTTCCTTTCCATTTGTCCCATTGGCAGACTCCATGCTTGGTATCTGGCATCTTATCACAGCAGGATCTGAAAGAGTATGTCCATGCTGTGTGTGGATGATTGGACGTACCCATCGCCAGCACCCAAGTCAGCGCCCACACTGCTGCCTCACACCTAAAAATAAACCCTTTCCTTCCTCACTTGTTTTGTAACACAGTACATCTGTTTCTTTTGTTCTCTCTCTCTCTCTTCCTCTCTCCAAAAAAAAAACGAGTGAACATTATTGAGTGGCTGGTAGGCAGTAACCGCTGCTGTTTTTTATGCTGGCTAATGGTGGTTGTGCCCATCTTTACCCACGTGACCACCAACCACCCACCCGCCCACCTCGATGCCAGTGCCACGATTAGGCGCAGCATCACACAACGAGGGCACACGCTCACACTCGGAGCTTGCACATTGCTGCTTCACTTGGCTAATCGAATGTCTCTGATGCAATCCGTTTAGTTCTGGGGGGGGGGTGTTCTCTGGGCCAGTGCTGCGTCAGAGTGGGATGCTAGAGGTTCCTTTTGTGCGTGGTAGTTCCATCTTTAAATTTCCACAGGCCTTTTAGGTTTTAAATTGCTCTTAACACACATCAAACTGTACACATGCTCGCACATTAATGTAAACACACACACACACACACAGTTTGAAGAGTGCAGTGAGGAAGTGTTCACTCCTGTAAATAGCTTATTCCAGACTATAAATTGCTTTGGTTTAATTAATTAAAAACCTATTTAATACTGCTGACACATCCTCAGATGACGCGAAATCACTTTAAATTATGCCAGAGTGGGAATACATTTGCTTTTTCCAGCTAGGATTCCTCTATCACTAATAGCCATGAAATCAGCAGAGGCTGTCATCATCAGGACAAACCATAGCAGCAAAGTATAGGGTAGTGGTGGTGGTGTTTGTGTGTGTGTGTGTGTGTGTGTGGGAGGTGGGGGGGGTACTAGACAGATAGCAGATAGACAGGGGTGAGAGAGAGACAGAAAAATAGGAAAAATAATGGGGAAAAAAATGGGAAAAATAGAGATTTAGAAAAAAGAGGGATGGAGCATATAGGAGATGAAAGAGCGAGGACAGAGAGAGAGAGAGAGAGAAGAGCAGACTGCAGACAAGGCCAGGGATTGACCCCCCCGGCTGCGACAGTCACATTGGCACACAAGTCCTGCTAATCCAACTGCCTAAACAGGCCCCAGAAAGCAGACCCATTCACATTAAGAGCCTAATAGATAATGGACGCTCTCTCACACTGGACTTGAAGCATGTGTGAGAGAGCACACACACACACACACACACACACAAACACAAATGCACACATGTATACAGTACATGCACGCACACACAAGCATATATCACACGAAGACACACACACACACATATATCACATTTATTTATATCACACAAAGATACACACACACCCACATATAAATGTATATACACAGACCACAAAGTCACAGGGCATGTTCTGTAGATATGCCTGAATTGCATGATTACATGTGTTTTTTCAGGCAGCCAGGCTAGCGTTCCTGGTTTAGTAAGCACTGTGGCACAGCTGACATGAGAGGATGACATCATTAGCTGTGCGCTACCAGTCTTGCAAGCAGAGGGCAGGTCAGGTGGGAGCTGGGGGCCAGAGACCAAAAATAACACCATAATAAGTCTGGACCCCTCTCTTCCCCTCTCACTCTCTTTGCTTCTCTTACCCTCCCTCTCTTTTACTCTTTCTCTTCCTGTCTCTCACTCTGTCTGTCTCACGTAACTAAACTCTCTCTCCTTCTGTCAACCTGTCTGTACCTCCTTTCCTCTCCTGTTTTTACACTTCTGTCTTTCTCTGTCTCTCACCCTCTATCAGCCCTTGTCTCTCTTTCTGTTTTGTCATTTTAATTCACTTGTCGTATATATATCCCAAGATTTGAGATGAAAGATTCTACAGAGTTCTTGCATGAATGTCACATTATTGTAACACATAAAGTAACATTATAGCCAAAGCTAAATCAGATATACATACAAATGTTTCAGGGGATAATGCAATCATTGTGTGTGTGAGAGAGTTTATGCGTTATGTTTATATGTAAGTGTAGATTTAAGTGTATGCGTAAGAGTAGGTTTAGGTTACTGGATGTAGGTTTAGGTTACTGGGTGTACAATACGAGACGTGTTGTGTGTGCACGTGTGTGTATGGATGGGTCTTGGGGGGGGGTCCACAATGTTGGACGGACGGAATACATTGAGCTCTTATGAGCTTTTATGTTGTCACTCTTAATTTATATTAGTTTTGTGGTGTCATGGAAGTGACCAACACTACAGTTTTGACCAATCACTGTTTCTCACATTGGGGTAAACCACTGGAATACCAGATATCATTTCACACTGCTGTTTAATTTAGAGCCCAAACTGTAAACCACTCTCTTTACTGTGTTCACATCGGAAGTTAATAAACCTGTAAAACAGACAGAAGTAAATTGACTTTTAAATGGTGACAAGCAACAAAGGCAAGAGCAGAGCAGAGAATAAAAACACTATTGACAAAGCAACTTTATACTACAGCTTAGTTGCTTATGGTCTAAAGACAAGACAAGGCTTTCCTGTCACCACTGTGGTCTCTCACGCTGAAAAAAACTTGCGCCAGTCAATGGATGAAGGCAGAAGTGTACAACGCGAGACGCGTTCGCCATTTTTAAATGGCTCGAAATCATTATATTTTATGAATCAATTAATAACATTACTGCCGACCAGTGTTTCTGTTACGTAGGCCTATCGTTAAAAACAAGCTAACATTATTAACAATATCGAGCAAACAGGTGCTAATCATTCTCACCGGAGCTTATGGTGTTCAAGGCAAGTTGTAGCGAACAGTTATAAACCCATGTCAAGATAGGTCATCAGAAAAAAAAACACAACGTAGGCTTTCTAGCTCTGAAAAAACGCCCAAATCGAGTGTGTTCTGTTTTTGAAAACCATCCGACGTGAACAAGGATTTTCTCTATACAGCGCCATTGAGTTCATCTTGCAATCAGTTAACGGCGTGTTCAAAACCAGTGGGGAGATGAGGTTGCCAGGTCAATCGATACAAACAGGTGACTTTGCGGCCTGACTCAATGGAATATTCGGAAGAGAGAACTGGCAACCAGCAGTGGATCGTACCAGTTGATCTCAATTGGCTGTAACCCTGTATGTGACCAATGTTTAGCAACGTTGTTCTGCGGTCCACATACAGTCTGTTCAGTGACGTCATCTGCTCATCTCCTCGGATCTGCACGATTCACATAAACAGCCCATATTGATTTCAAAACGGCGAATTTCGCCGAAAGGTGAGGGATTTGCATGCCTGCTTATTCCTAATTCATATGACACATTGCATTGCAGTCATGCATGGTTTAAACAAGGAGACCCTGTCTGTTACATCAGAGATGACCAGTGGGTGAGGACCAGGTCACCCTCAATGCCCGTGGACTGATTTTTCATTGACAGAGGCCATCAAAGCACTCTCATCTATTCAAAAGCATCCGTTTGTTCTTTTCACACATGACAGGCCAAGCAAGGGCATGTGCCCTGACTGAATACAATCATGCCCCCCTCCCCCCCTGAAAGTCACATTAACTTTGAAGCTGGCAAATTGCTCCCAACTACGGCAACCGCACGCCGATGGGGTGGTTTGGGTGTTGTGTGTGGGTGGGGTGGGAATGGGAGGCGGGGGCTAGTTGCCACGGAGATAAACCCCAGAGGCGAGAGGTGTGACGTGAGCAGAACCGATTTAGTATTCTGTGCTGTCTCTTTCCCCATCTCTCTCTCTTTCTAGAACTCCCTTTCTCTCCTTACCTTTCTGCTTTC
>JAGFZM010003309.1:0-10885 GCA_017657215.1 Limnothrissa miodon
CGCTCAGTCAAGGTTGCACGTCTCACCTACGCTGCCGTGTGAAAGGATTGAATTAGCTAAGAAGTCAGGAATCAATAGAGCTGAGCTCTCGGAGACCTTGGTGAATAACATGAAATAAATCATCAAAATCATCATAAAACATCAAACCAATGTACAATTACACAAACTAAAGTGAACCGAAGATGTCATTTATTTGTGTTTAGTGCCAGCAGGCCTGCAGAGAAAAATGAAGTCTTTGGTAGAAGTGCAGTGGTAGAAGAGTGGGAGCATGCAGCCATGTGCAGAGTGGGGTACTATGGGGGCTCTGGCCGCTGCCCCATTGCTCCTTCATGTGCCTTTTTGACAGGACACACCCCCATTCTTCAGTGTCAGAGTTTCCAGCACACAGATATCAAACACATACCACATGAAACTGCACAACCTTTCCAACAATGTCACATGCTATTGGCGGTAATAAGAACACTGGCTTTGAATTTGCATAAAAGCCTAAAACTTTGAATGTCCACTGGTGTATATCTTGCAACTGTGTAATTAGTGTAATTAGTGGTTCCTAAGTAATCTGATCTTGTAAAGTACCATTGTCTTAATACATCCCAAAATAAATAATGATAAAATATATAAATAGAACATTAACAATGTCAATAACAAGAATAAGGATCAGAAAAAAGAAAACAAAGAATAATAATAAATGTTTTTAAAAACTATAGTTATCAAAGAGAGCAGGGCTCTAGCATGAACATTCAGTTACAAATGACACATGGAAGAAAATTTGCAAAAAAAAAAAGGTTTTGTCAAAAAGCCTTCTTCTGCACACATCCATTACCTTTTGCAAATCGATAATTGTACACCTAACTAGGGCTCAGTCAATAAGGCCTGCAGCAGAACACATTTAAAAGAGTCCGAGATTCCAAGAAGTTATATATTTGAGCGATGGTTGACATGTAAAGTAAATAGTGCAATGAAGAAAATGAAGTCCATGAGCCCATGTCATCCCTGGGGCCAACAATTACCTAGAACAGATTACAATATATGATGATATGAACATTTTGGAAGACTAATCCATTGTTCACTCAATACACTTATAGGCTACACTTTCACAATTTAAGAACATAGTATAAGGGTTTGGGGTGGGGGTGGAGGTGATGGTTTGTATAGAACGTAGATTATTGCTGTTATAGTGGTCACTTTCCGCATTTACAAGGCTGTGATTCACATAACTATTGTTTTCAAATATAATAAATCTATATTTGTTATTGTTACGACCATGAATTCCTTAAAAATGGCAAGGGACATTTATTTTTTTTCTCGACTATAGCCTAATATTATGCAATGTCTGTGGATCATGAATTCTTAATCATATTTGATATATGATGGAAGAAACGTGGGCGGCAGTGGAAAGAAATAGCAGATTTCCCTCGTTACACAAAAGCTACATTTTCCAAATAGGCTATCAAGGAAAGGGCAATTGGCCAGCTATCATATTTGCCCAACCTCCGAGACCGAACACAGCAGGTTAACGTCAGGAGATGTGCGACTCTAGCGACACTTACATTCTGAAAGACAAAGACAGTTACATGCGTAAAGGCGCCTAGCTCACATCGAATCTCGTCGGTGGTCTATTCACCTAAACCTGTCCAGTTAGGGAAGCTTGCTCTCATAAGTTAAGGAAGAGGACTCATTTAAACTGTGAAGAATGGATAAACACCAAAGGAATACGGAGAACAGAATATGGAAAGCGAGTTACAACCGGTGGTCCTTTTGTGAAATGTAAAGGGTGTTTTTTGTGGGGACGTAGGGAATTGATTGACATGCTCGACGATAGAGTAGTCTGGAGGAACTTTTTCACCCCAACACCTGACGTCTATGCTAGTATCACGCACAATGTGTCCTTTAATGAACACATCTGGACCACAACAATGGCACAACTCGGACGTCCGGATCCAAAGCTACCAAGTTTGTCGACATACCTTGGACTTTTTGTGTGTTTGCTATTGTTTATTCTAGCTCTGGTGATAGTGATGCTTTATCGGATGAAACACACTATTGCGCCGCTGCCTTCAGATGTGGAAAGCGCCGGGCACATGGAGATGTTTCCAGATGTGGAACCTGCTGCTTTGTGACCGTGAACTTAACGACATAATTCATTTCGGCAGTTATTGTAAATTGCCACGTGGATCTGTTCAAAGTGTGGGTGTTATTGATGTATGCTTTCTATTGGTATATTACAGGAGCTGCATTTTCGGTAGCCAAATAAATGTTTTATATCCTTGGATAAAATGTCGCACGTACCGTTCGCTAAATCTAGCCTGCTGACAGCTAACAGTTGAACTGTTTTGCCTGCGACAGCAACGATGACTACCAAAGCATCTGCCTCTGAGTAAGGTATATGTTTTCAACCAACAGCGAATTATCTCCGAATCCCATTAAAGGGTGGCTAGAGTATTGGTTTAATTGAGCAGATTTGGCTCAAATTAACGTTCCTGGTGCAGATTTTTTTTACCTGTGTCACCAGCAAAGAACCTGTCTCTATGCAGACTTAATTCAGGCTATCTTGATGCTCGGAATTTGGAGTTTTTTGTCTAGTTCATGTTTGTCTAGTAAATGCTCATTGTCCACAGTAAAAGAACCAATTCACAATTCACTAATTCGTCTTTCTTTGCAGTAGGCCTACTTTACTTGCAACTTGTGTGTGTGTTAACTATTTCAAGGAATCGTAACACCTTTCCTCACCTCAGTAGTCTACATTTCCGTATATGTACTTAAAAGTGTCAGTTCACTGCTCGGTTGTTTGTGGGTTGCTCGTGATGTATTTATAATGAAATGCTTAATTAAAGCGTGGCAGCACTACATTAATTCTAAAATATTCTCGGCACAAAGGACTCGGCGCTGTCCAGTTATAAGTGCTGTGGAAGGCGTGGAATTACTAATGGATGCTGCTGCCTCAGAGCTCTTGAGTGCAAGAGGACTAATTGATGGATAGAAGGCCTGGATGAGGTCCTCTTTGTGAGGGGACAGGGCACTCCACCCCAAACCCTCCCCATTGCCCATACCTCCTTGAAATTTGGACGAAACACAATTCTGCCTTCCATTGTCTTTCTTCTCTCAACAAAATAGTTCTTATGTCTTACAAATTAGGACAACACAGCCTGTGTGTTCATTATTTTCCTTTTGTATGTGTATGTGTGTTTGTGTGTGTGTATCTTGTGTGAAATTTATTCATTAGAAAAATGTAATCTGTATGACAAGATGGCCTTGTTAGACAAGATAAAAGAGGTACATAACACATGGTCTGCATTTTTTCCATTTTTAAAAAAATTATAGAAATCAACACAGGTTCTTCATAATGTATCTTAGCCTGGTCATTCAGTGGCCATAAGAAAGCATTTTTTTTGAGTGGTTGAAGAAGCCTGTTACAGAACTGATGTCAAATATAATCTAATTCTTGTCCACTATACAGACAAAACTGCTGTAATCTTTTCTAGTCTCTTTTATGACCTGTGATGTTGTTTGTCCATATTTGATATAATAAATATATTTCTCTGTGAGAGGAAGTACTGTTTAATTCACTTTATGTGCAGACAGGCGGTATTTAAAGGGTTATTAGATATTTTATAATGCCTATTTTGCTTTCTGTGATCAGATAACAGTTATTCAAAAGTCATACACATAGAAGAATTTCCTAATGACATGGGACTATATCCTGGGATTATAATGGGACTCCTACGTTACTTAATAATTTTCTTATAATGTGTACCTAATGGAATAATAGTGGACTAATCACCATCTGAGAGACTGAAAACCTGCCCAAGGCAGATGGGCTAGCCCCTTGAGCCGTCGGAACTGCCCAAGGTTTCTTCCTTTACCATAATAAAGTAAAAAGAAAAAACGCTGATAGGGAGTTTTTCCTTGCCCCTGTTGCTCATTGGGCCTCTTTGTGTTAAGCGCTTTGAGACATGCCTTTTGTAAAAATGCGCTATATAAATAAAATTGAATTGAATTGAATAGATTTCCAAATCTGGATCAGAGTGATTAAACAATAGGCTTATTTAAACAGTATTAAACAATTTGAAAACCTGGACCGAATATGACAACATATTAACTAAAAAAGCAACTCAATCAATTTTTACAATAGACAGATAACACACTGTACAACAATATAGGACAAATAATGACAGTATAAAACCAATATAGGAACAATAAACAGAAAGGAAACAGTAAAACTGTGTCCACCTCCTCTGATATTTTCTTTTTTTAGTTTCTTATTTAGCTCCAGTTGCATCACTGAAGGATCTTCACACTCAGGCCCTTAATGGTTTTTTGGTGCACTTTGCCCTTGAGAGTGTTTTCATCCTCCCACGAAGGGGGTGGGGTGGGGTTGGTGGTGAAGGGGCTTGCTGCAGATGATGAACACGGTGTTAGAGGACTGCCAAACATGGAGCCATACAGGACGAGAGCACATAGTGCATAGTGCATTCTCTGTGGATGAAGATGTTGCATGGAGTGCAGACACAGGCAATGTCACGGTGACTGTCTGTATACCAAAATCTGGGCATCTGGGCAGTGATAGTCTTTTTTTTTTAGCTTCCATCAGTAGAACAGGAGACCAAATCAGAAAAAGGTTTGATTTACTGTGCTGTGCTCATACTCCCATTTAGGCTTACTGTATACGTTACACTGCCCTTCCCTACCCCTTCACACAAATATATTAAGGTCTTGGCTTCTCCACAACCATGGCAACAGTCACAGAGGGGGTGGGAATGAATCTGCATGTTGCTGATAGGGATTTAGGTGGACTTATTCTCCCATCTGCCTCCTCTGACCTCCTAGTGTCTGAGGGGGAGTGGGGACTCATTGCAGGCCGACTGAGAGGTTACTACTGATGCGGGCTCACTGTGGGGGGCCCCAAGATGACCAAACACACACTGTTCCTTTTTCACCTTCGATTACACCCTAAAATGGCTCCGGTTTGCTCTGGGTATAGTCTGAAGAAGAAGTGGCCAAGTGGCTGTGAAAGATCCTGTGGTCCTTTCCGTGAAGCACTTGAGCGCAAGTTAATTCTTTCTAAACCCAGCAACAGTGTTGCAGTCATTTGCAAACAGCACTGCAGGACAATTCATGCTGAATTCCTTAACGTGATACGAAATTAGGTTCTATCGCCTCTGAAAAGGGAGACGCAAGTCCTACATACTGCTATAGCAGCTCTGTGCCCACTATCGTTTTCTAAAAGGACGATTTGCAGAAGCTTTTTGTGTAACGTCGTACCTGCAGAACTCCTCATAAAGAACACATTTCCATCGGTGATCAGTCTTAACGCCTGCCCCCTTAGGATAATCACGGCAATCAATCACAGTTTCTGGACCTCAGTCTCTGCTTGGGAACCCGAGGAACAGTAGCCCAAACACTGGCGGATTGATTCTAGAACAGTCTCTGTATCCTTCTCTCTAATTCTCTGCTGTTCTATTTCTTGCCTATGCTCCCCTAGTTGCTCCTGTGCTATTTTTGGGTGAGATCTCTGTAGGGTCTTTTTTCATGGAAGAAGTCGGCATCTGTTGGAGAGCCTGTGTTAAATATGTCTGGATTTCCTTTGGAGGTGGTTTCTCCCTGAGGCTGGCTGGTTCACTGGGAGGGCACCCCAGCCCACCATGCTCAATGCGTTAGCTCATGTTACTGATGAGGTTGTTGATGTTGTCACTAATGCTGTTGTAGTTGCATCCTCTAATGAAACAGGCCCACTGGCACTGTAGGTGTTTTTGCCACACAGCAAACATTTTCCCTTCATATTCAGAAGCCTGTTGTAGTAGAAAGTGCAATTATAAAGGGAGTAGCATGTATAATTGGGTGACAGGCTACAAGTATGTCTAGTGCTTTAAGTAGGTGCAAGCTGCAGGTGCCATTTTGGATCAGGTGCAGCCCCTTTTAGACCAGCAATTGTTATATTCATTTTACTATAACTTAGGGTCACATGTGGAGTGTCAATCTCCTCAATTGTCATCTGAAAGATAAAAAATGGTTTTAAAGAGATGTATGTGTATGTCTGTGTACTGATGGTAGGTATGATGTTGCCTCTCACATCCAAGGTTGGGGGGGATGGTCTGTTGGAACAAGTGCTGTTTAACGCAGATAGCTCAAGCTGCCTTATTACTCTTATTCAGTTCAGTGGTTCTGTTTCAGTTGTCATCACTGGCATGAGAGATCCTAAATGCAATAGTAACCTAGCAACATTGCTTTGAAAAGACAGACTATATCGACATAGGAAAGAATGGTGAAAGAAAGCAGTGATGGCCAGGTAAGGGTAACTTGTACACAATGCATACATTTAATTGTTTCCATTTCAAAAGTGACTAGGAATAATCTTACAAGATACACATTCTTTCAATGTCAAAGCTTTCATCTGAAGATCTGTGCTCTCAAGGTTGTTCAGTATTTGAGATTGTTATGTGCAGTCTTTATATTTCTGCATGAGAGAATACAGACAAGAATTATAATAATGACTATAGATCCTCTATAGATCTATAGACTATAGATCCATTGGAAATTACATTTATTCTTTGTTGGTTTGAGGGACTAAAAACCGTCTTTAAAGTAAAAAAGAGTGATTAAAAAAAAACAGTGACACATTTCTTTATCAAAGATTTGTGAAAAAGAAATAATTAAACTGCTCCCTGTACTGTAATTAGTGAAAGCACCTGAAAGGAGTGCAACAGTTCTTACCTGAAGCTCTCTCCTCACCCATAAGGTGGTTTTAGATGAACCCCTTAAGCCTACCTTAATACCAGCGTTATTATTTTTCCTGTTCTGTTCTTCACTGTTCCCTTCTCCTCAACTAATACCTTCTCCTCCTTCCCCAGGTTCAGACAAGGTGAGGTTAGCTTCTCTTTCTATCGGTGGTATTATTCATATACCTATTAGTTCTGAGGCATTCCTCATCACCATTTTTTATGTGCGCCCCTCTCATAATTTGTCTCTTTTCCCCTGGGTGAAAGGAATATTATGAGTCATAATTCAAGCAATATGGTTTAACATGCTTCCCAGTTCCCCGGGTAGGATCTCATCCATTGAGGCTCAATAGTAAAATGGGCTATTGTTTTGGCACAGCCTGATGATGGATGCTGCAGTTGTATCATTATCTTGGCCTTGCCAAAACGAGATAAGAATTTAAAGGGCCATTTAGGTGATTACTGGGGCAGTAAGTAAATGACAATGAATATAACTGGAATATTTAGCAAATATTTCTTTTTTGTTTTCCTTGCATGTCACAAATAAAAAAAACAGCAAAATCAAAACTCAAACAAACATTGATGGCATTCTTGATGACTCATAAAACATTTGTAAACATTGCTTTTAAATTCATGCTTGAGAGTTTCCTACCATACATACTCCACAAATGTATTATGCACCATAAGCATCTCCTTGACTGCACAGGCTTCCAACTGTTTGCACCATGTTGTATTCAATTATGGCTGCCACAAAAATAAATAAATAAAAAATAAAAAATAAATACACTCAAATAAATTATTCATCCATATTAGCCTACACAAGTTTTTTTCAAGTGGTCTTCCTTTTTTGCTTACAATTAATGCCAATTGTGTTTCCTTAGCTATCAGCTTTAGGCACGTCAATGTTTTGATTGAGCGCCATCTTGTGGGTACAATTACACATTACAGTAAGAGCTAGTGCAAAGCCACACAATGGATGTAGAAGATACAGAATTTATTTCACACCTTCATGAAAAGTTATCATTTCAGTGAAGCACAAGTTTAACATTAGCTCTGCTTTTGAGCTGTTGTATCTTTCCACAAAACCTCTTTCCATTCACACACTAACACTTAACAAATGTATGCAAATGGAGCTAAGTTTTTAAGGTGCATCTAATTCCTTAATGTTTTATTTTTAAAACACCTACAATATCATATATATTCCATATTATGTGCATTTAAATTTAAACACCCTCAATGCTATTTTAATATGGTTGTATCTTAGTTCTGATTACGTTGGGGACTGTAGATTATTGTATTATTCAAATTACACACTAATAACTTGCCTGGACACCATACTCATATGTTAGATGACCAAACGAGGTGACAATTTCCTTGAAATTTGCTTGGGAACCTGGGAACCAAGTGCTGTGACTATGCTTTGGTTTCTCTTGGAACTCTCCAGGAATGGAGGTGGATATATTCAATTAAACTAGACAACCAGGTGTTTCAATTGATACCATTTGTAACAAACTTGCTTGAGAGGACAAAGGTTAAATTCTACTCTAATTGCCCACATTTAGGCAAGGGAAATATCTCTATCTGATACTATAGAGTTGGCTTATGGGGGTTCTCCACTGGCTACTAGTTTGGCTGGGTTCAACTCTACTTGCTTTTTTGTTTTTCCATTCAAGCGTACTGAACTGGAACTAAATATGCTATAATACTTAATGATGAGGTGTACATATTAAATGTTTGGTCACTTTAGCAACTAATTATGTTAAAATAATAATTTAATTAAAGTGAAAAACTGTTGGTCCGAAACCAAACTGAACACAGAAGCTAATCAACTGAAGCTAACCAAGCTGGACCCAGTCAGGGTAGAGCCCTCATCAGTTGGCTGGCGGGAGCGCCATCTAACAGCAAAAAAAAAAGTCACTCTATATCTATCTCTCATTGATGCAAAGTAGGTGCCTTATCTCTTTTCAGGTGTGTTGGCCGCTGCGTTGAAGTCTCACACACAATCTGTGTAAGAAGAGGAAGGTGGAGGCCGTGTGCTGATTCTGCCCTTCTGCTGGACAAAGACCAGGACCAGCCCCAGACACATATCACAACCTTTTTTTCTCTTCTGTACGCAACATAACGGCCATGGTCATGGCAGCACCCTTGACACTGCTGTTGTCCGTCTCCTCATATTGGATGTTGCAATTTGGAGCCAATTCTTTGACCGTCTTTTGAAGTTCACGTCTGAAACTTAAGAGCAAATTAGTAAAATTATTGGGGTGATTTCAGAATAAAACATCTGTTTTGTAGTGGCCTCGTATTTTAACAGTGTGTCATATTAATGTCAGTTCTGTGGCCATGCACAGCCTTTCTTAATTCAACGAGGTCAAGGTAACATTTTGCATTAGATGTCACCTTCAAAAGTGTGACGTTCTTATCATCCATGAGCTGTGTCAATCCTACTCACCTAGGATGCCCACTGTAAACAGAACCCTCCATCCCCACTTTGAACTGTTGCAATCCACGGTTGGTGCAGATCCGCTGGACTATGGCGGCCAGGGCTGAACCACAGAGCTGTGCAGCTCGGGTGGAGATGTCGTTACAAGCCTTCCGCACAATCTCACAGTCCTCCTCTAATGCATGGAGTCCCAGCTTATCTTTAAGGATCTTCTGGACCTCACCACATGAGCAGGCCCTAAAACACATCATGTGCACCAAATATTATGTGTGCCAAATATGACGTAGAGCCAGTTTCTGCTGGCCCTCTTGAAGATGCTCATTAGATGACTAGTCCACAAACACAGACATTTACAAAATAATGTGATGAAAACAAATATTGAATAGGAATTGACAGCAGAGATCGATATGCAGAAATGTGGAGAAGAATGTGCATTGTTAACACCGTGGACAAATAACTCACCCCTCAATGTCAGACATAGATTCAGTTTCAAAGCTGTAGGGTGTGAGCAAAGCTTTTGATGTTGCCCCCTCAAACAACAATTTGTTCACTGCCATCTTCACCAGAACCAGTCGAACCAACTCGCCAAGGTACTTGCCACTGATCATCTTTTCAAAGCTGCAGACACACAAAGACACACACACACACACACACACACACACACACACACACACACATTTAATCATTGCAAAAGCTATGGGTCAAACTGGCACAGGGGTGAACGTTGAGGTAAGCGTTGAGGTTTCAAAGACTAAGGATAGAGATTCATTTCCTTGAAGGAAAATGTTGGTGTAAATCACCGAATATCTTAGATGTGTTATATCTTATATTCTCTTTTATTTAAATGGTGTTGCACTTACATATTTATACTTGGGTTTGCTGAGTAACAGTCCACTGCTATGTCAAAATCCGTCTGGATGTCCCTGAGGGAGCCATCGTCCCCAAAACCCCCCCACTCTGTGTTGATGCACGTGCGTCCCTCGTCCCCTTCCACACGCTTCACATTACACATCTCCTCCATGTAGCAGGCGTTGGTTCCTGTGCCTGTCAGGGCAGGAACAGAAGTTCACACACTGAACTGTGGGGGTGGTTTTCATAGCAGGCGGTGTGCATGGGTCAAGTCCCTTCCCCTCAAAAAAATACTAATTTTAAACATAAGAAAGAAAAGAAATATCCAGACTTGTACTTCCTTATATATATAATTATTAGAAGTAAGTGAAGATGTTTTTACCAATGATGACACCTATCTCGCAGGGAGATGTCTGGCCCATCATGGTCCCCACTGCATCATTCACCAGAGCAATATTAGTTATTGTATACTTCTAGGAGAGAAAAATGAGAACATCAGTGTGATACAGTGACACTGATAAACAATGATTAACTGTATAATAAGATTAAACTGTATGAAAAAGACTAAACAAGGATGCAGGCAAGATAACCATACCTCTTGATTAAATAAAAAAAAAACAAGGCCCCTGACTATTCCACAATTAGGCAATAAGCCCAGAGAGGTCCTTCTGTACTGAGAATACAGCCCAGCTAAATGTGTGTTCTCAGGCATTAAGCCAGAGGAGCAAATAGTATTAGTATAATACATTAGAAAATAGAAGTAACAGAAATTTAAATTAGTTAAACTAAAACTAAAATCTAAGGAAATATTAAGAATTTGAGTTTTGAGTTGTGTCTAAATATTTTCTGCAGAAGCATTTTTGATCATGATTAGATTGGC
>JAGFZM010003310.1:0-14505 GCA_017657215.1 Limnothrissa miodon
CAGCTCTCAGCTCAAACTCTTCCAGTCTGAAACAGCTAAACCTGAGTGTCAATAATCTGGGAGATTCAGGAGTGGAGCTGCTTTCTACTGGTCTGGAGCATCCAAACTGTAGACTGGAGATACTGGAGTAAGTCTGATAGTGTGTCTGTGTGTGTGTGTGTGTGTGTGTGCATGTGAAAATTGTGTTTAAATAATACAAACATATAATATGGGATTGTTTATACTGTACTGATCTGAACATAAACTATTGTGTGTGTGTGTGTTTACAGGCTGTGGAATTGTACCCTCACAGTGAAGAGCTGTGCAGTTTTATCTTCAGCTCTCAGCTCAAACTCTTCCAGTCTGAAACAGCTGAACCTGAGTGGCAATAATCTGGGAGATTCAGGAGTAAAGTTGCTTTCTACTGGTCTGGAGCATCCAAACTGTAGACTGGAGACACTGCAGTAAGTCTGACAGTTTGTCTGTTTATGTGTGTGTGTGTGTGTGTGTGTGTGTGTGTGTGTATGTGTCTACAGGCTGAGATCATACCCTCACAGAGCTGAGTGACAATAATCTGGGAGATTCAGGATTGGATTAAAGGAGACATATTATGCAAAACTCACTTTTTACGGGCCTTTGAGTTCATATTTGGGCCTCTACTGTTCTTATAAACTCTCCAAGCGCGAAAAAAAAACCTGTCCATCCGTTTTCTGACGGTCAGTAGAAAGACTTTGGTGTCAAGAATATTATGCTGTTTTGAGCCATTTGGATTTGCATTTCACATCACACTAAGGGAATTTGCATAGACCAACCCCAGCACCTGTCGAATCCCCACCCATTTAGCCAAAGCTAATGTCGCTTCCTGTAAGGCCTGTATCTGCTTAGATTGAGAGATGTTTCTCTCCGTACTACCTGGGCGCTTTTTAAAACGCTGCCGCCAGTTTTGCAAGTTGAGGGAAAAATCTACTCTCCAAGAAAAAGCACCCTACGTCGAGTCGGGTCGTTTGGGACAGCTGACCAATCATTGTCAAGTATCAAAACTCTGGCGTCCCGTAGCAACCATCTGTAACAGGAGACTGTCAAGGTAGAGGATTATAAAATGTCAACTTTTAACGCCATGAGCGATATGACTTGCCAGTTTCACTGTGTAATAGTATTGATCTATTGAGTAAAGTTATCCGTATTTGGATTTTTTTGGTTACCATTTGTCATGATTGAAGACTTTTCAAAAATTTGCATGTTAGCTAATATTCGTGAGATTATCTCACGTTCATGACATGGGAAAAAAAAAAGCTATCAACTGATAAATGCTGCCTGTGCTTTTTTGTACTAGAAAAAGCCTCGTAGTCGGCGGTGTTTACTTCAAAAAACCCACGCAGTGTGAACACATAATGCTTGTTAAAATGTTGTCTAGGTTTAAATGAAATGTTTATCATGTTATCATCAGTGGAGGCGCGCCATCAAGTAACGTTAGTCTAAAAGCCCGTAGTCTGAAGTTAGCAGTTGTAGCCTCACTTTGTAAAATGTAACTTGCACGTATTCAAACTTTGTTGAGTTTAAAATGTTTGCAAATACTAAATGTTGTAAAGAGATGGCATTAGGTTTCTAAAAGGCTACATAGTTGTGGCAGACTAAACATGGTAGGCTAACAACTAAGGAGGGATCCAATGGTAACAAATAAGTTTATTAAATAAGTTTATTAAATAAGTTGACTAAACATTCACATCCGCTTGCTGCATTCTTGCTGTTTGTGCTGGTGGATCCTCTTCCTCTTGTGTGGCATCGGGGTCCAACTCAGGGTCCAACATATGCGGTTGGATACCGGCTCATTTTTAGTGTGAAACAGGAGCGTAAACAGTTCATGCAGCCGGAGGCTACTCATGGGCGGGGTAGGGCGTGACCAGCAACATCTAATTTGCATAAAGGTGACAGAGCCCTTAAACGGCTCAATTTGGGAGAGACCGAAACTTGCAAGAATAGAGCTGGTGAAATATCTTTATGTGAGATTAATTTTGTGCAAATAACTTCATGAACATGTTTTGTATAGCCCATAGACCCATTCTAAATTGTTTTAAAAGAGGTAAAATATGTCTCCTTTAATACTGTACTGATCTGGACATATAATATTGTGTGTGTGTGTGTGTGTGTCATACATCTGGACCTTTCATATACAGTGTGTGTGTGTGTGTGTGTGGTTTTGTTTATATTGTGTCAATGTTTTGTTGGTATGCGTATGTGTGTGTCGTGTATCCTATCACTAGGTTTTTGGAAATTTATTGTTGGGGTGTGTGTGTGTGGTGTGGTGTGGTTGTGTTTGTGCGTGTTTGAGGTTCTCTAGATCATCCAACCTGTACAGTGAAGATACCGTGTGTGTTAGTGATGGCAAGATGATGCGTTGCGTAAGCTTTGAATCTTTTCACCAAAATGTGTTGCAAAAAGGTTCATTTCTTGATGCCTCATATACGCTTCAAATGCTCACTAAGGCCATCTAGTGGTGAATAAATATAAATATTTATAGGAATAAATTGAACCATGCTTATGTTATGTACCAATTGTGGTACATTTATGAATACTGGAAATTATTTCATGGAGACATTGGGAGTGAAATTATTGTGATGAATGTACAAATGTGATAGTGCTTTTGTAACTGTTAAGTGACAGAAGTTAAAGTGAACCAACTTGCTAAGCTTTAATAGCTGTAAGTAAATAATTTAATTGCAGTAAGTAAATCATATATACACACCTTCCATCCTTACATCAGAATCAGTTCTGCCAATATGTAGGCTACACTACGATAATGCCTCAACATGGACGAGGTATTGTTGCTATAAGATATCATTTTTGCACATATTTAGCCTATGGATATATTGTATAAGTAAATTTTAACATATGGCGACATTAAGCTACTGATATTATCTGTAGCCTATGTTAAGTAAGGACGTCTAGCCTTTTAAACTATTGCCACCTTTTTGGGAGAAATCTAAGTAGCCTACTACCAAACAGGCAAAATCTTCCTCTTCTTGATCATCTCCATTGTCAGAGTAATGCACAAGTTGCAATCCACCGCAAAAAAACACTTCGCAAAAACGGTCTCCAACCACTCACAAAAACACACGAGTGCGTATGCAGGGGACATCTTTATAGTCAAGAGTCCTGCCAAAATCAATCTAGATTCAAAGCGCTAGCACTGCAAACAAGGCCTCAAACGTCACGTCACGTGAGCTCTCCATTTTGATCCACGCCTTGATACGGAGCGTCGGCTAAAAATCACGTGACATGCTCGATACACATACAATCTGGCCATCACGTGTGTGTGTGTGTGTTTAAGGTTCTCTAGATCCTCCAACCTGTACAGTGAAGATAGTGTATGTGCGTGTGTGTGTGTGTGTGTCTGAAAATTGTGTTTAAATAATAGAATATGATTGGATGGTATACTGTTCTGATCTGGACATATAATAATGTGTGTGTGTGTGTGTGTGTCTACAGGCTGATTGGTTGTTTCCTCACAGAGAAGAGCTGTGCAGTTTTATCTTCAGCTCTCAGCTCAAACTCTTCCAGTCTGAAACAGCTGGACCTGAGTGGCAATAATCTGGGAGATTCAGGAGTGGAGCTGCTTTCTACTGGTCTGGAGCATCCAAACTGTAGACTGGAGACACTGCAGTAAGTCTGACAGTTTGTCTGTTTATGTGTGTGTGTGTGTGTGTGTGTGTGTTTGTGGAGACACTTCAGTAAGTCTGACATGTCTCTGTGTGTGATCTGGACCTATGATATACTGTGTGTGTGTGTGTGTGTGTGTGTGTGTGAGTGTGTTTTTTGTGTGTGTGCATCAGGGATGTGTGATTTTTCCAAAAATCAAAATTGCGATTTTTTTCAACCAGTATTGCAATTGCGATTTTTCACAATAAAAACCACAAGCACCAAATATGTCCCAATAATATGCACATTTGGGGGGGTAAAATTAGTAAGACTGTAAACCTATCCTGAGGGGCTGGTGTATACAGTTATGATTTTTCTCTCATCCGCAGTTCTGATTTTTCTCTCATCCACCGCACCTTCTAAGACATCCTAGGGGAAACACTGGTGCATACATGCATGCTTCTGTGTGTTTTTTCTATAACTGTGTTGTCTTTGATAAATGCATTGTGTGTGTGTGTGTGTGTGTGTGTGTGTGTGTGTGTGTACAGGCTGAGTAATTGTACCCTCACAGAGAAGAACTGTGCAGTTTTATCTTCAGCTCTCAGCTCAAACTCTTCCAGTCTGAAACAGCTGAACCTGAGTGAGAATAATCTGGGAGATTCAGGAGTGGAGCTGCTTTCTACTGGTCTGGAGCATCCAAACTGTAGACTGGAGACACTGCAGTAAGTCTGACAGTTTGTGTGTGTGTGTGTGTGCGTTTGCGTGATCCACAGTCTCCATACAACATACTGTCTGTGTGTGTGTATGTTTGTCTAAACCCATCCTGAGGGGCTGGTTTATACAAGATCTAAGCTCTGGAGATCAAGTCAAGTCAGTTTTATTTGTCAATTTCTTCACATGTACTTGACATACAAAGGAATTGAAATTAGGTTTCACACTTGTCCCATGCGTAGACGTTGACAACAATAAAGTGCAGATGCACAACAAAAAACTATTTTAAACAATAAGGTAATGTTAAGTAAAAAAAGTGCAAGTAGGCTTAAGGCATTATACTGAGGTAACATACAGTATATATAAGACAAGACATAACATAAAGTAAGTGTTCCTGCAGTGTTGTTTTGTTGTCTTAGCGCAACACAAGATTGTAGCAGCAGTAGTATTAAATATAAATAGTGGTAAAAAAGTGGTAAAATAGTGGTAAAAAGTGGTATAAATAGTGGTAAGAAGAATAATAGAATATATAACAGCAGGTGTGTGCAATTTGCAATGCAGAGGTAGTTATTTTCAGTCCAGAGTGTTGTTTTGGTTCTTGGTTCAGAGTGTTTGTTTCCTTGTTGGGGATGTGTGTGTGGGTTGGGGGTGGGGGGTGGGGGTGGGTAGAGTCCAATCTGTCTTCCTATACTCCTGCCAGTCTGGTGGTTCCGCTGGCTGGGAGCCGGGAGGGGAGAGAGTTCAGCAGTCTCACAGCCTGGTGGATAAAGCTGTTGGTGAGCCTGGTGGTGCGGGAGCGGAGACTTCTGTATCTCTTTCCAGAGGACAGGAGGCTGAACAGACAGTGTGCGGGGTGGGTTGCATCGTTGACAATTGTGATGGCTTTGCGGGTGAGGCGGGTGGTGTAGATGTCTTGCAGGGAGGGGAGTGGTCCGCCAACTATCCTCTCAGCTGTTCTCACGATGCGCTTTTCTGTTGTAGTCAGTGCAGCTACCGCCTCACACAGTGATGCAGCTGGAAAGGATGCTTTCAATGGTTCCTCTGTAGAATGTGGTCAGGACGTGTGGAGTGGCACTTGCCCGCTTGAGTTTGTGCAGGAAGTAGAGGCGCTGTTGTGCTTTCTTGGCCAGTGATGTGGTGTTGGTAGTCCAGGAGAGGTCCTCACTGATGTGCACCCCCAGGAACTTGGTGCTGCTCACTCTCTCTACCGCAGCGCTGTCGATGGTCAGCGGGTGGTGACAGGTGTGGCCTCTCTGGAAGTTGACAATAACCTCCTTGGTCTTGCTAACATTTAGCAAGACCAGATAATGAAGTAAATCAGAATTAAATCAGAATTAAAGCAGCACCAAGGACTTAATGTTTTCATTTCGGTTGCAACTCTGTTGCCTCTGGCGGCTCGCATCAAATTCAAATCACTAATGCTGACTTACAAAGTGCTTAGAGGATCTGCCCCTTTTTATCTAAGCGCTCTCATAAAAGCTCAGGCTACCCCCCGACAACTCCGGTCCTCCAATGACTGTCGACTGGCAGTCCCAGCACCTCGCCCAAGGCAATCCAGACTCTTCTCATGTGTCGTCCCACGCTGGTGGAATGACCTACCAAAAACAATCAGAACAGGGCCATCTCTGGAGGCCTTCAAAAAGCTCTTAAAGACCCAGCTATTCAGAGAACATCTTCTATCCTAGCACTAAAATGAACTGAAGCACTATCCCCTAGCACTATGCTCCTTAAGGTTTCTGCTATGTAGCTTGATTGTTATCCTCGTTTTGTAAGTCGCTTTGGATAAAAGCGTCTGCTAAATGCATAAATTTAAATGTAAATGTAAAACTCGTTACAAGGTGAACAATACTTGCTGCATTTGCTCTGCAGCTCTCTATCGGCTTTAACGACACTAAACAAGTTTGCTCAATTGGGTAGCGATCTGTAGTTCAAGTAAAACTACAACTGACTTGTCTTATGGCAAGCTTCCAAACCAATCTGTAGAGGGAGCGATTTTCTTGTGACCTGTGCACCACCTGTATGGAGACACGTGACAACAAACCGCTGGGGCATCACACTTCTGTTTGAGGTTTAAATTCTGTTTTCTGTTGTCTTTCTCTCAGGCTGTGGTCCTGTAAACTCACAGTGAGGAGCTGTTCATCTCTAGCTTCAGCTCTCAGATCAAACCCCTCCAGTCTGAGAGAGCTGAACCTGAGATTCAACTCACTGCTGCAGTCTGATGTGGAGCTACTCTCTGCTCTACAGAAAGACCCCACATATAAACTGACTAAACTACAGTAAGTAATGAATACAGCACATTCAGCATAAATATACATTATTCATTGTATATAAACATGTCAGTACGTCCACTGGATTGTTTACATGTGTCATTTAAACTATTATGGTCTGTGTGTGAAATATAGTTACTAGGTTTTACCTGGAGAACCTATAATGAGTCATTACTGTGAGTGGAGCAGAGCTGTTGTACATGTTTCCACATGTCAGTGTTGAGGAATCCTAATGGAGAAACCTCATAGTGAGGATGATGGAATCTGCCAAATCTCCTCAACAGGTATTAACTGGTGAGCCATCAATCCTCCATCAGTGTGACTGGAGCAGAGCTGCAGCAGATGCTGCAGTTTCCAGACACTCAGTAGCAGATGATCATCCAGCTGCCCCACACATTACCACTAGGGGGCCCCACACATCACCACTAGGGGGCGCCACACATCACCACTAGGGGGTGCCACGCATCACCACTAGGGGGCCCCACACATCACCACTAGGGATGCTGCAGTTTCCAGACACTCAGTAGCAGATGATCATCCAGCTGCCCCACACATCACCACAAGGGAGCCCCACACATCACCACTAGGGGGCGCCACACATCACCACTAGGGGGCACCACACATCACCATGGACTGGGACTCTTTCAAGGCTTCAGCATCTAAAGCTACTATAAACTCAGTGTCTCCAAACTTTAACAATATTTGTTTAATCCATGTTTTAACCACTACTGAACTGGGGAACATCGTTGCTAACTTCCATAGCTACTTCCTGGGTTTGCCCGAAGGAGTTACGGCGCTACTGTTTCCCAAAGCCATAGTCCAGACGAAGCAAGTTCAGGTGTTTATAACTAACTTAGTCCGAAGCATCGGCACACGATGCAGGCATTTCCCAAAAGCGTAGGCTGGATGAACGCTTGGGTTCTCCTTCGATTAAAGGCTTCGTTAAAACGACACCCATGGAGCTGTCGTTTTGGCTAAGTTATGGTCACATGACGCCTTTTTCGGCTTTTTGGGGCTTAAAATGTCTGGGTTGTTCCCCCTTTGATGTATTACCGCCACCTACAGTTGGCTTTAAATACTCTTAACATGCATTTAGCCTGTAATTAGATTAGACATTTTCCACCTGTTTCAAATGTAGTAGCCCGACCCTTGATGTAGGCCTAATGACTAGACCATGACGTTTTATATCATAGGCTATGGATTGTAGTGGTATTTTGATAACTAAACTCACGATGAACGACATTAAATCTTCACAAACAATGCAGAAAAACAACTCAGTAAATCGATTTTATGTCCAAATTGTTAATTAAACATATTTAGAAGAGACAAGATATGTGCCCTCAGCAGGAATTGAACGTGTGACTTAATAACAAGATGCAATTGCATAACTCATAGTCTACTGCTCTAACCATACACCCATGAAGATGCACAAACAAAAGTAGTCAATTGGTTTATCGTTTTCACTACATATTTAATATTAATTCATATGGCAGTTATGGCCTTCAGTCATTAATTCCAGTGAATAAGGTACATGATCGTGTGGGCAATGATTAGTAAAAGTTGTTAACAATGCCACACTGGCTTGTGAAATGAGGTTACAATTCCGTTTTTGAGATGCTTTCAGCGGCGAATATATCCGAACAGTCCCCGAACGCTTCTGAAACATCTGTAGACTTCCTAGTTTCAGCGAAGCACGCCCGACCTCACATTCTTACAACTTTCATCGTCCGATGGTGTTCGGGAAACGGGCGGAAATCAAGTGTGGGCTCTTTCAAAAGTACTTCGCATTACGTTCGGATAATGCTAACTTCGGTCGGTATTTGGGAAACGCACCCCTGGGTTCTTTCAAGACTCTATAATTACTTACTCACCAACTCACCAACACTTAGCTGATAGCTAACTTATAATTGTGGATTGAATGATTATCCTTTTTCACTTACCTTTGTAACATGTCTGTTTGTTACTAGAGTTCAGTCTATAAATGTGATGTCTACTCTATATACCTGTGTACAGTGTTACTCGTTACTCTTTTTAAACAGTAACTCAGTACACTACTCGTTACTTTATGTAACGACTGTTTACATAAAGAATGTGCAACTGGATGTCACACAGTAAGAAAGGATCTGGGTCATCAGAGTGTCTAGGAATTTATCAGGAAGCAGTAATGACAAAACACAGTGCTTTCATTAACTTAAGTATTTAGTAAGAAAATAATGATGTACAAAGCTCAGAGGTTTATGTTCAAAAATAAGAAAATAAATCAAAAAGAGTATTAAATCAAAATATTTCTATTCTATCCTTTTATCTGTATAATCTTCTATTGATATCCTTTTTGGTTTCCTATTTAGATCCTATTTTCATTCTTATTTAGTGTTAAATAAAATATTTTTCCTTTCAGTTTTTTGTCTCTGTTACTAATAGCCTAACTTTGTTATTAGAATCTAATTGTTTAATAAACTGAACTTAATCTATTAATAATTCCGTTTTAGTATTGACATAGTCTGAATCAAAATCAACCCAAAATTCACAATGCACATATGCAAAGAAACTCAATTTCAAAGAAAACAGTGGCCTAACTTAGGCATGAAATGCAGATGGCAATGTGCTCTTTGCAAACAAAACAGTCCTTTACACAGTTTGTTAGGTTCAGGTTTCAATAAGTCTTTCAAAGAAGTCTGTTCTTACTTATCCGGGAAACTGAAAAGCCACATTAATCTGTAGAAAATGGAGGGAAAATGTACATTACGCATTCAACTGGGCTAATCTTCTGTTGGTCTCGTCTCTGTATATGGGTGGCTCGCCATCTTGCTCATGCCGTTGCAATTCGGCTACACAAAACATTGAGTTCGTCGAAACAGTTCTTGCAGTGAGTATCAACTCAGAAGAGAAAAAAAACTTCAAGCGATTCTTCGGTCCAGCAAGACTTCGCGATATAACAGAAGCACATCCAAAGCTAATCAGCTAGTTCTCCCGCTAGCATCTTCATAAAACAAACTAAAATGTCCATACTTCAGTTACTACACTGTCCAGATCATTCAAGTGCATTCAGAACAAGTATAACACTTACGTACATTCAATAAATGTCGAGCAAATCAAGAAATTCTATCTTAAAGAATGGTAACTATTTTACATGCCAAGGCATCTCTCTCCTGTGTGTCTGTCTCGTTTCTTCTGCTGCGAGTTCTTACTTAGGTTCCGCTTTTTTTCCTTTTTACCCTATGCCCTACAGGGGGAGCTCTAACATTAAAGGCGCTCTAAGCGATGCTGTTTCACGTCACTTCTTGTTGACGTTCGAAGTATTGTCAAACAAAACGGAGGATAGCTCCAGAGGGGGTTCAAGCGTTATAAGTTATAGCTCACTCCTCCCCCTCCCTCCCATGCCTTCCGAAAGACTCATGAACCTTGTCGTTTATTGGCTGGAACACTGTTATGTTTAGTTTTCGTTTGTTATGCTAGGTTTGCCCACTGTGTTTTGTTGCCGTTTGAGGAGCCAGGGCTGTCTACAGAGACCGCGTTTTTTTACAGTGTGTTCAGGGGACAGGCAGCTAGCAGATTGTGAGGAGATGTTTGCTGTATGTAACAACACATGTTTTAGTCCTAAAAACGTGTCACATCGCTTAGAGCACCTTCTACCTATTTAAAGCATGTAATTATTTCTAGCTGTTGTTGAATGTTTCTTTTTGCATTTCTCCTAGTTTTAAGTGCATAATACTTTTCAATAAAATACAATTTAAAACTAAATGTTGTTTTCAAAGTCTATTATTACTATTGTTATTATAGTATTTTAAGAGGTTTCAAGCATTACTTTGTAAACCTTGGTTACATTAACTCGTTACTTTTTTCTCCCTACTCATCCAGATTCTAGGCAGAAGCACAAACTATTTGTTCCACCCCGTTTACACATATAGGCCTACGTTTTCTCAGTGGTTTTGTCGCGTTCTCTATGCTTGTGCTTTTGCCAGTGTCTTCTCTCCTTCAGCTAGACGCATACAGAGCAGTTAATTAGGCTAACAGGTCATAAATAGTTTTACTGAACAAAACGTTAGTAACGCAGAAAAAGTCTGTTACTATAGCTAGTAACTGTAACGAATTACTGATATTTTAAAATGTAACTCATTACGTTATTTCGTTCCTGAAAAATGTAACAAATTACAGTAACACGTTCCTTTGTAACGCGTTATCCCCAACACTGCCTGTGTATAGTGTACCTTATGTATGTGATGTCTACTGCATATCCCTGTGTGTACTGTACCTTTGTTAATTGGTTACTTTAGTCTGTGTTCATTATAAGTGTCTGTGAGAAGATGAACTTTTCGCTTCTCACCGCCTCTCACCTAAACGCTGTCTATCGCAAGTGCTCGCAGGAGAGCAAGAGAGGCTTTGTTTGACTGGCGGCGCATATATATACTCATGCTAGAGCTGGGCCATTTGGCCTAAAATCTAAATCTCGATTAATTGAACATTTTAACTTGATTACGATTATAATATATAATTATAATAAAAACTATTATTTTATTTATTTATTTATTTTACCCTCATAGTTCATTCACTATTACAAGTGAGAGAATGAAGGTGCATTACTTGATTTTAAAATAATTAAAGGAAACACACTATCTATGATTATTTATTGAACATCAATGTTTTTTTTAAGTAATTGAAATAATCAACCTGGAAATTTTTGATCGATTATAGGTTCTGATGTCAATTACGATTATTTATCGATTAATTGCCCAGCCCTAACTCATGCTCACACGCAGTTACATCTGCTGCTTGGTTAAAAATACATAAAAAATAACTGTTGTTGTAAAAATAATGGGGGAATGATGTGGGGAATGTTTGAGTGCGGGTGATTGGGGAGTTTGCCGCTGGTTTGGTTTGGGGTTTCTCGGCAAACAATTTGTTCCACATTGCGGTTTGCCGTGATCTAAGGATTTTGTCATTCGTTATATTTGTTTTGTATTTTTCAATAACATCAGATTATAGTGTGGTACCCACTATCTAAACTTTAATTTGTCATTGGTTTGGTTTTCCTGTGTATATACAAACTGATAACAAACACACTTACTCGCAACACTTCCTGGTCCTCTGTCCCTGCAAAAACCATCCCAAGGTTCATTGCCATTATTGACATACAGGGGTGTTCGCTGTGTTTTTGGCCATTTCATATACTTTACTATGGAAATATACAAAGTTTGCATTGGCTTTTTATTTATTTGGTTATTATAATATTTGATATTACTCACTGTAGAGCTTTTATTTTGATCTTTTCTATGCTTTGCTCATATTGAAGTTATGTGCTTCCCTGATCTATTGGTGGGGTCTAAGTGTCCCAATTGGGAGCAATTTGCAGTAATGCTTCAGTTTATACAGGTCTGTGCCTGGGGTGGCTTTCTGGGTGTTATCCTACTCTCCTGTTGAGAGGTAGAGTCTCTGCTGCACTTCTTGCAAGATTGAGTATTGCTGATGTTTGGACGGACTGATTCATTTGTTTGTTTTCTTAGACAAAAGTGTTTTGTTTATTAGTGTGTTTTTTTATGCACTGGGAAAAAAAGTGCTTCACGTTTGGACTGGCTACAGCCTCTCTTGTGAGTTTTTACCACTTCCATTTCTCAGTTCACATCCCTACTGGTGAGCTGGCCGTTTACAGTGTCATTAAACTTTTAGTCATTATTTCTGCACTAGTTCTAGTCATTATTTCTGCACTAGTTTTAGTCATTATTTCTGCACTAGTTTGTGTGGTCGGTTCAGTCACTCCTGTAAGTGTTGGCTCTTCCTGTAGAGTGTGTGTGTGTGTGGGTGTGTGTTCCTGTTGTTCTAAAGCTCTCTTGTCTCATACTGACCTGAGGGAAACACAATCTCCCGCCAAAATAATCCTAATTTCAGTTTACAATGTGCTGGGATTTGGAAGCAGCAGCTTCATCCAGTCATAATCCCTAACACCTTTACTGCAGTGGGAGGCTTTAGATTAGAAGAACCAGTTTAAGGAAAAGGTGTTGTCAGTTTATTAATTAAAATTCAGGCACAGGCAATTTGCTGGCAATGGTTAAACAAAAAAAAGAGAAAAACACACAAACAAAAAATCTCTTCACAAAAGGCATGGCAAAAAACCCCACGAAAGTTGAAAGGAATAAAAAAACGTTTCAATTAAGGCATTCCAACAAAAGATTTTATCCAAAAAAAAGGAACAACATAAAAGCACTGAAGGCAAATTACAGACAGGTCTCATAAGTAGTCACAGAGGAGAAAAAATTCACACAGGCAGGAGGCAATCAAACAAACAGGTCAGAATCAAACACCAGCAGCTCATACCAGCAGTGTTTGTGACAGGACAAAGAGAACTGCAAGCCTCCCTAACAAGCCTAATTGGCAAAAAGGTATACAGGTGTATGCTGCAGAGAGGCTAAAGGACAGCCCCCACAGGTAAGAGCAGTACCACCAGTGTCCATCAGATGGCATCCTATTCACAGCCTCACGACTGGTCTCCTGACAGAAAGTTTGACCCAATTCACAAAAACAGCTCAACCAACAAGAAAAAAGATTTTCTATTCTACATATGAAAATTATAGATATACCTGCTTTGAATAACAAGAAAAGGAACTGCCAACACACATGATGCCCAAGATGTCATCACGAGCGGTCCAATGTACAGGTTTACAAACTACTTTACATGAAACAGAGGGCGATGTTTATACAAATGTGTTGCCAGGACCATGACATCATACTCATTGGATTATGTGGGCGAGGGTAGAGCACTGAAATGCGTCTCGTTTATCATGAATGGAAAGTGAAAGTAGCTTACCCTTCCGGTTACCACACAAACACGTAATTAAACAGCCTACCAGAAGACGGATGTTGATTTGGCTAGTTTCGTTTTATAGTTTCATATACTTCTGATATGCGTATTAGGATAGGCACATTGCAGTTTTTGCTGTTTGCCTCGGTGTCCATCATAACCTATGCTGAAAAACCTGTCAGCTGGAGAATACCAGCACGCGTTAAGCTATAATGTCCTTATTTACATGGGGAGAGAATGCAGACAGGGGACTTATTAAATCAGACCATTTGGACATTATTGGCACTATTCAGTTTGTGCGTCCGAAAAACGAGGTTCGCTGCGTGTCAGTAGGGAACGCGGCCGTTGCGTTTTTACGTGGTGATGGTAAGCTGTCCATCTTCCGAATGCGGAAAGAGGATGGCAATACGAAGGCAGGAAAACTGAGTGAGTGTAGCATACAAAACGAGTCAGTATATTTTGCAACTAGTTCTACAGCTAATAATGTTTGTTTTACTTGAATTATTCAGAAAACATTGATGACATCAAGGAACCAATTGACCGTGTATGCTGTACGGAAAATGAAGCTCTTTTAATTCTTAGAGGGGGGAAAGCTCTGATGCTGAATAGGTTTAATAAACAGAGGTTGGTTCAACACACACATTGTTAACTCAGTGTTGATTGTTTATAAACTGACTTAGGCCAGAATAGTGTATTTACCAAATCTGTTATTTAAACGGGCATTTTGGTGCATATGTTTACAGGCCCCTTGAAGTACTACATGATAAACACATTACTCAGATTGTCTGCGGGAATTGCCATTCACTTGCTCTTACTTCAGGTAAAGTTTGTCAATGATGGAGTCCAACATTACCTGTCTTGAACCTTCACTGATCATTTATAACACATTCTGATAATGTCATTATCTTGTCCAGACGGGCAGGTGTTCACGTGGGGCCAGAACTCCAGTGGTCAGCTGGGTCTGGGGAAGGGGGAGCCCAGCACTCTGTCCCCCCAACCCCTCAAGTCTCTGGCGGGGATCCCCCTGTCTCAGATCAGTGCTGGAGGAGACCACAGCTTTGCCCTGTCCCTCTCAGGGGCTGTGTTTGGCTGGGGCAAGAACAGTGCAGGACAGCTGGG
>JAGFZM010003311.1:748-11019 GCA_017657215.1 Limnothrissa miodon
AAAAAAAAAAAAAAAAAAAAAAAAAAAACATTTTAAAATTATTTTTTTGTTCATAGCACAATTTACAGTTTTAATGCCATGTGTTAATATTATTTGATATGAAAGGTGGAAAATGTTTTGTTTTATTGTTTTGTTTTGTTTTGTTTTCTTAGACAGTGAAATGATAAACCCTTTAGCTGCATTTGGAGGTATAACTGTTGGTATAGGTCAAAGTGTCACAAGGTCAAGTATAATATGATGTTAAGTTAGTTGATGTTTCCAATATATGAAGTTGTTACTGGTGGGTTAAATCTTTCATCTATATTGACTTTACATATTTTTTATACACTTTATTCAGAGCTAAAAGCTTTCCAAATGCATTAAGCACTGAAAACATTTCATCATACTTTATGCAGTATCCATTCTTGACCTTAGTCCTAAGTTTTTATTAGCATACAGCTCTCTCTCTCTCTCTCTCTCTCTCTCTCTCTCTCTCTCTCTCTCTCTCTCTCCCTCTCTCTCTCTCTCTCTCTCTCTCTCTCTCTCTCTCTCTCTCTCTCTCTCTGTATACACATGCACACTGGTATGTATGCAAGATGTGCGTAACAGTGCTAGTGTATGTACACACTTGGATGGGGATTTGACAGAGACCTAAAGAAAGTCACTGCATACACCCTGGGATGAGATTAACAGACAATCTACATCAAAACTCCTTTAAAGCTTGGAAAGAGGCACTGTTCTTATTCATTCTATTTTTTTTCTCTTTTATTCTTTTGTTAAGATATATTTTTAAAATGTCCTTCTGAGTGTATATGGAAATATTAAGTGTGTTTTGTTCTCATTCTATGTTCTTTGTGGGTCCTTTACACAATGTTGTAACCGAGTATATTTTAAACTGAATGTAATTTATTATATTGGGCCCTTTTCTGCTGGTGGCTCTGCTGGCCCTGTTACTGGCAGTAGGGCCTCTGGAAGCCGTTTGTGATGTAGAGGGATTTCTGATAGGTCTGCTCAGGCCTCTGGACATCGCCCCCACACATCACTGCCTTGCCACCATCACAGGATAGCGCTTTACAGTAGAAGCAAGGCTGAAGAACTGCTTATATTATCTATTAAAGGTTTTATGGTATAGATCCTGTGTCATTGAAGACAAACAATTGGGTGAATGGGTAACAGAAAAATAAATCATTGTAGTATGTGACTATTTTATAAAAGTACTAATTTGTCAGTGTGGCATCCTAAAAATGACAATGACTAAAGTTCTGTATTTTTGTAAATGATGTACCTGTTAACATTTTAGAGCACTGTATTAAGTTGTATTGCTCTGTGACCATTTCTTACCCTAGTAAAACAGACCCAGTGACCGATCTTGTACACAGTTACTTCTGTTGTGATTATTCCATTGTGGCAGATTTCACCTCAGTTAACAAAATGAGGGTTAAAAAAACAAGGGACATTAAGCATACTTTAACTGATAAAAAAAATAGCTGGTCTGTATTCTGTTATTTCAAAGACAGCATAATCTTACAAAGTTGTCAGCAGTTTTCCAATGGATTTAAGAACTGGACATAGGGTGTGTAGTCATAAAAGTTTGAAACTATTTGTGTGTTTTGTTTTCTCAGCATTCTCTATCTGTCAGAATTAAAAGGTAATGTCCTCAGCCTAAATTCAAATCATGTGGTGGAAATGGTGGTGGTGTCAGAATGTTAAGACTAAGATTCTAGAGTGCTCCGCTCAAAAATCTTTGGTCAAGATTTTGTTTGGTAACATGTTTCCAGCACAATCTTCTTGACAGTTTTGGACTTGACTTAACAAGGAATAAGTGTGAACCTTGCCTTACCTTTAAGAGTACTGTTCTTGTATTCTGTGTTATAGAGCTCTTAAAATAGGAAATATTGTAATTGGTCTTACTAATCAAATAAAGTATGATATTTGTGGCCAAAATTGTAGACTGTTGTGAAGGAGGCAGTTTTGTCTAGCACTTCCTGACAAAACTTGATGGAATAAATTCACCTTTTTTTGTTTTGTTTTTTTTGTTTGTTTTCATTCTATCTTTGTATATGGTTGTAACGTGACTGCAAAACCTAATCTCAGCTCTTGACAGTGCCACATAGATACATCAGTAAAGCAGCACTTTGCACCTAAAGATAAGAGAGGAGTATTAAACCCTCTCGCTAGTTTGGTTTAATTTCAGTGTGAATTTATTGGTGGTTTATTTGTGCATATTTTTGTGCTGTTCATGTTAGGTAGTTTGTTTTGAGTTTCTCTTAAAATATGTAAGAATTATTATAACAAAATAAATGGAAAATAAAATAATTGTGTGCAAGTGTTGTTATTCATTCCATGTACATAATTCAGCATTTTTTCTTGAACTAATAGGCTTGCCCGTAGGCCTCTAGTCAAGATAAGGCTACTTAGGAGCAGACTGGACCTAGCTAGGCCTCATTTTTAATTCCCTCAGATTGTGATTAATTCAGTTTATGAAGTTGTTCTGTCAAATGCATTAAAATAAAGGCCACGTGAATGCACTCTGCCTCCAACTTTGAAGATAAAACTATTCCGGAAAGTTTTTTAAAATACTTTAATATTAACGTTACCATAGCAACATCATCCGACACAGGCTCTTCTTGGATACACATCTCTAAGCTGCTTCTGCTATTGGATAAATGCTCTAGAGATGTCACTGTGGCAACCGAATCGTGAGGGGTTTGACACTCAAACGGAAATCCAGCCCTTGAATTTGTACTGGTCGCTTTGGAGTTTGGTCCATAGAACCGTGGGCGAGGTTTCTGGCAACTGGATGCGGCCATTGGACTACATACAGATCTGTTAAGTGAACAGAGAGACGTCTCTTTTTCGTCGCTACGGAAGCCGAGAGGAGAACGGCTGGTTGCACGGCGGCGGTGGATCTCCACCCGAGAGTATGGCGGCCAGGAATGTATTGCTGTGTGAATAAGAACCGGGAGAGATGAGCGAAGATGAAAGGAAATCCAAGGGACAAAACTTGCTGTATCAACTCTTGAGATTCACAATTATTTAACGGCAATATTCCGGACAGCGCAAACGTCTCTCGGAGGGGAAAACGGGGTCTTTCCAGCTCCCCCCTCCAATGTCCTCGCTGGAGCAAGTTTTGGTTTTTTATAATGCTTTGCATTGGCGAGCTAAACAGATGAAAAAGCACAAGTTATTAATTACCGAGTCGATTTGCTCTACCTTTGTGCATGTGGGAAAATACGGGCGTCTGAAATCAAATAATCATCAATGTCTAGGCTGCCTCGGGGAATTTTTACAATGAAACCCATCTCTGGCCACCAAGTCTTTGTGCTCTGGCTGTTTATTTCTCATAGCTAAGCATTGGAAAGCGAGGTAACGTAAGCCATAGCCTGTACATTCCCATAAGAATGGGATGCGGTCTGTAGCCCGATTGACAGTGTTTTTACGCGGATTTATTTTAAAAATTTGCAATGCCGAATGATAAGTGAGAGCATCCGACTGTATTTTTGTTTTATCCGTTAAAACACGGGAGCGATGCGCGAGTACAAAGTGGTGGTCCTCGGAAGCGGTGGGGTCGGGAAATCCGCCCTCACGGTGCAGTTCGTCACCGGGACGTTCATTGAAAAGTACGACCCCACAATAGAGGATTTTTACCGTAAAGAAATTGAGGTGGATTCCTCACCCTCCGTTCTGGAGATTCTGGACACGGCTGGCACAGAGCAGTTCGCGTCCATGCGGGATCTGTACATCAAGAACGGCCAAGGCTTCATTTTGGTGTACAGTCTCGTCAACCAGCAGAGTTTCCAAGACATCAAACCAATGAGGGATCAGATCATCAGAGTTAAAAGGTGAGGGGATGTAAAGAGAATCACTTCTATTACGCGACATCTAATGTCTTGTTTTAATGAGTAGTCAGTGCAGTGAGCTAACATTGCGGTGTTGCAGATGGTCTATCATCTAATCGTTGTGGCCAGTGATTCCTTCATCTAATAGCTATAGCCAAGCCAGTCATGCAAAATAACAGTAGGCCTACTCAATACTTGCAATTCAATTGCTACAATACATTGTTGTTTTGTTTTTGTTAAGTTGTGTGAGAAGACTCCCCGTTGGTGTTCTCTAGTCTGTTGTTACACACTTTTACAGTCGAAGTTGTGGGCCTTTTTCATCTGACCATATTCATAAACAACACAAGGCTGTTTTGGCCTTAGGAAAACCCACGGTATATAAAAGCAATATTTTCAGTATTTCAGTGACATTATGGTGGTGAAGATGGGTGAGTTATTGATAGAGCCTGTAAGTCACACATTCTCAGACAACCCTCTCACCTGTTGGAGCAGTACAGTTACTTGTTGAGGTGTGTGTGTGTGTGTTCAAGTTTGCCACTCTGATCACTATGTACTGTGTTTTTAAGGCAATTTTGCACACTGTCACTAGTCAGTTGGAAGGCCATATGTTGCCATGAGTGTGTACCCCCCTCTGTTCTTCAGTCCAGCAGAAAGTGTTTTGCTGACTGAGGCCCTTTTTGACCCTCTTTTATTAGCCTACTGTTGGTGTGTGCGTTTGTGGGTGTGTCCGTGTGTGTGTGTGTGTGTACGCACGCATGCCTGTGTGGGAAAGAGAGAGAGAGATACACGGGTGTGAAGCTTGGTCATTTTGATAAGCTGTCCACATGATGGACAGACAAGCACAGCACCCTCAATGCATTGCTCTCGTGGACCAACGGAAAGAGGGACCCTTTTGGCAACATGGGGCTAAATAGGGTTAAAGCTTAGGAGTGGCTAAAATCAGAGGAGGGGTAGGGTTGAAAAAAAAATACTGAAGCCCATGGAAAGGCTTTGGCCCATGCAGAGAGAGAGGGAGATGTTTTTAATTATATAAAAAACCTGAGTGTTTTGCAAACCTAGCAAATCTAAGCAAAAAGACTCTTCTGTAGCATGTGGCAACTAGGCCTAATACAAGTTTGGGAATTGCTTGCATTAGGTTGCGCTTCTGTACAATGACAGAACTTGCGGGTTGGCAGAAAGGGCTTTTGTTTTTCACGTTAATGTTTGCAGGACCATTCTGACAAATCCTAAATTAACTTCACGTTCATGTAAAGTGATCCTCCTTCTAAGTCAGGATGGACAAGTTTCGGCCCTTGGCCTAGTTAAAATCAAGAGGAAAAATTACCCTCTCTTCCTTGAGTGAATATTCAGAAGGATGAACAATATCCTGTCTGTACTGACATCTGAGATGTATTCAGTAGAATGGTTTAGCTGTGTGTGTGTGTGTTGGACTGGCTTTAGGGGGATCTGCCTTTGTCATTACCTCCATTCCCCTTGTGTATGTTCATCCCCCTCATGATCCAAGCTTGAGTTCTGATTAGGGGTGGGCAATATAGACGATATGTACCGTATGCAATATGCATTTGGCCAACGATAGAGATTTTGGGTCATATCGGCATACCGTGATAGGCTCATTGCGTCTCCACAACCATGTGAAAAAATGTTGACCTGTAGCTTCACCTTATTGATAGCACCTTTTCATTCTTACATTCATACAACGAAACTGTGTAAGAGCCTATGAATTGAACAGCTACTGCCTGACACAAATGCAGCTTACCAGTTTACTTCTGTGTGAATTTGAGAGTCCAATATAAACACCTCCGAACGATGACTAAACAACTGTTGTACACATTGACTTTATGCTATGGTAACCATTAAGAAACTGTTATGCTATCAGTTACATACCAAAGTATACCGTGATATATATCATCTACCGTCTATGGTTCAAAATATATCGCAATATAAATTTTAGACTATATCGCCCACCCCTAGTTCTGATCGTAAAATAGAATTTGGCGAGTCACCATGTTAAGCAGGATAGTCTTACTGGGGTGGGACATCTGGTTGCACTAAACTTGTCTTGTGGTCGTGTCACGGAATACCAGATGGATTGACACACACACACACACACACACACACACACACACACATACTGTATGTTGTCTGACGTCGGGCACATTGCTCCAGGTTACTGCGTTGTGGTTGGTTTTCTGCTTAGCTGGCATTTTGTTGTAGGAGGGTTTAGCAGAGTTTACTTTAGAATGCTGCTCCCTTTGCCCTCAAACCCACCACAGCTCAAACCCACATTCTCACCTTGGCCCTTGTGTGTGTACTGTAAGCATGCTGTTGCGTTCGGCTTTTTGTTAACAAGCCCTGGCATCCCTGCTGTGCTGGGTGTCCCCTTTATGTAGGCCTGCCGCATTTTTACTGCCCCTTGTTCAGTGTGTGGCCTTAATGGTGGGACGACAAAGGAAAGGAATGGAAGTGGTTAACTTGTTCAATAAATTCTGCTGAAAGACTGAGGCCCTCATTCCCATTAGTGGCACCTCTGGCTGCCTGTTACCTCCGTGTGTTTGTGTGTGTGTGTGTTTGTGCGTGTGTGTGTGTGTGTGTGTGTGTGTGTGTGTGTGTCCTAGCTCTACAGAGCCAGACGGTCCAAACATGAGCTGTCCACGAGCTGGCTCATTGCACTGACACAAATCATTGTGTGCCCTCTCCATATGTGCTGATGGGTGCCTTTGCCTTTGCTAATTCGGCCCTTATCTGTCTCCTTGTTGCGTGTTGCTTTGTTTGACCTCGATTATAAATGTAAGAGAAGAATTTAGATGACTGTGCCCTAAGGCGTCAGAATACACTTTCTCCGAAAAGAGAATTGTGTCCGCACTTGTGTCCCATCGCTGAACTATGTTAATATACTATCGAGTGACTCTTCTTGACAATGACCACAGAAAATGAACAATATAATAATTATTACTTGTAATGTTGATGGTAGTCTAAGTATATTGTCTATTGTCTTGATGCCCTTCATGTAGGCTGTTTATAGTACCTCTTGCACTATACTGATGGGTGTCTTTGTTGCATGTCTAGAGAGCATAACACACTGGAGTCAAATTCCTGCAAGTACACTTGGCCAATAAAACTGATTCTGATTCTTATGCTAGGCAACATTTTATACTGCCAGTCCACCCACTCCATGCGAAGGTTGGTGTAACTGATAAACACTTGGAAATTCCAGTTGGAAATTAAGAGAACTGACCACAATCTCTAATGTTGCAGTTATAAGGTGATTTATTTATTTGTTTATTTTAGGCTAATATTTGGCTTCTGTAGAACTAGGGGGAAGTCTGCAGGAGAGCTCAGCGCAGAGGCAGACTCCCAGACAGACACACGTTTCCCAAAACCGTGGCTGCTTGCTACAGTAACTTTGCTAAGTTGGCAATGTTGTTGGTTGGAATTTAGGAGAAGGCAGCTACTGTTTGGGAAATGGACACCAGGTCAAGTGAGTGCACAGACTAACCTAACCTGCCCCAATCTCATACTCACACCCACGGGCCACAACTTTCAGTGATTGGCAGTGATTTTTCTTTTTTTTTTTAGTGATTTTTATCTGATTTTTTTTTTTTCAGTCTCAGTTGAAGCATCCTTTTCTGCACTGCCTCCTCTGGTGTTTTCCGTCTGGTGCAAGGATTTGTTTTGATGAGAAATGTGAGGCAGTAGGTACAACTCAAATTGACGAACAACAAGATTGTGCTGAGAAGGTGAACGAGAAACCCGCCGTGGCTCAAACTTCGGGCCAGTCGTAAAACCTGACACCACTGACAAATAAACCATTGTAAAGCAGCTCGTTCAAACTCTCCCTTAGACAGCCTGAAATATTATCCTACAGTATCTTTGGATTGGGGTAATTGGTTCGGTAATTCGTGTGGCCTGCGTCAACGGGCTTTAGCCTTGTCAGCGTGGCTGGGGTGCTCACACATAGGCCTATATGACGGATCAGGCCCTCAGCAATCCATTAGCCGGGCCTGGCAGAAGAGATGCTTCACGTCTATATTGGTCAGTGATGTATAGTAACTAAGTAAAAATACTTCACTACAGTACTTAAGTAGGTTTTGGGAGTATCTGTACTTTACTTGAGTTGTTAAGAATTTGGCGACTTTTACTTTTACTTCACTACATTTCCTAAGACAAATGTATACTTTTACTCCACTACATTTTTAGTCGTCTGTATAGTTACAAGTATTAGAATGAATTGAAGTTTGTGGTAGACTAACTGAGTGTTTTGGTGAAGCTGATTTATCATTGGACAAGTGCAAACAATAATTCACACCAGGCAAATTTTTTAGGTTAATTTACCTTCTTCATAGTCATTTATCTGATTAAATGGCTTATGAGTGACATACTGTAAAAAGGTTCTCTCGGTCACCCATTTCTGCAGTTACTACATTTTCAGGATCTAAAACTCTGGGATGGAGGAAACAAAACTGAAATTAGATTAAATCAAAATCACATGCATTACTTAATGCACAAAAATGATTATGGCTGGTTTCTATCCTTTTGCTTTGCAAGTAAATTCAAATTAATGGAAGAAAATGTATAACAGTGTTGCTATTTTTTTTGTTGGTGTAAGCTACATGTTTCCTACTTGTACTTTTACTCTCATTACTTAAGTACATTTAATTATAGATTACTTTGCCTACTTAAGTACAGTAAATATTAGATACTTTTAGACTTTTACTTGAGTAACATGCTAGTGGAGTACTTGAACTTCTACCAAAGTAAATTTTTGGTAGGGTATCTGTACTTTTACTCAAGTCGAACATTTGGGTACTTTATACAACACTGCATATAGGTAGGTATTTACAAGAAAAGAAAAAGAAAACAGCCGGACTGAACCAAAACAGGGTGGGGTTGGCCTCTTTTGTTTGACGTTGTGCCCAAGGTTTTCCTGGTCCATGTTATGCCAGTTTTGGTACGCTCCAGAATCGAGGCAGACAAGGGACGTGTTGTGAATGTGATACGCATATCAATTATAAATACGCTGGAAAGAAATGTGTTGCTATAGAGAGGCAGCTGCCACGAACATTATGCAGAATTAAAAAAAATCACGAATTGCACCTCGCGCCACGCATTTAAAATAGTGTCTGGTAGTCTACAACCGCAAAACGAAGTATCGAGGAATCTGAAAATAGACTGGAAACATTTCGACGATGTACATAAAATTTTGCAACTTTCAGATCTATGCTGACGAAAATAAAAAGGCTGAATTTAAGGAACCGGCTACCGAGCTAAATGGTAAAGGGCTTTACGATTTATCCCAAAGGCTACTCACAGGCTCTTGAAGGAATATGTGGAACATTCCTTCTTGAGCAGTCATATTTTTTGTCTTTACAGATTTTACGAGATTCCGCCTGTTCCGGACCATGGCCGCTGTTCTCTCCCTCATCTGTCTGATACTCTTGGTCGTGATTATTGCGCTGGTAATTAAGTGTAAGTTACAGTCGATGGCTCTAACAGTTAATGACTTAAACTTAAGTTCATGTAGGCAGTCCAAGACAAATGTAGACGACATCCACACATACGCTTATCACAGGTATATTTTCCTTTGTAGGCCAATGTTTTTTTCTCTGAAAAAAAAATTCAAAAAAATTTGAACGGTTTTGCAGAAAGAAGCCGATGACATTTGTTAACAGTTATGCTTGATATCCAATGATTTTATGTTCCAGTGTCTTGTTGTGCAGTCCAAACTTCTACCTGCAGTGCAAAACAGTGTATGTCCATGTATCCTCAAGACCAAGTTCATGGTGAGTTTTGGAGATGGTTATAGATTTCTGTTGACGTTATGTTTTTTCATAAAATGTTTTTCATAAACCTATTTCACATTGATGCGCTAAAATATGTTCACACCACATACGCCTCGAAAATGTGAAGGTCTACAAAAAAGCGTGATGCAGTGTAATATTTATTGCTTTAAAGGAGAATTCCTTTGATTTGGACCTGGACTGTAGGCCTACTGGAAGATGTTACGGAGTACAAACTAGACCTGGTTGAATCCTGATTCAATCAGATCTTTCACCCGTATCTTAATATTAACTCATGAGTCGCGATTCTCTGGTATCATTAACCCGGATCACTTGAGTCACACACAAACCCGCCACACACAAACCTCTTGCAACATTAGCTAATACTAGCCCTAGACATCTTAGCTGCCATAAGATGTATAACTTACAATTTCGTAGGCAACCACAACTCCACAAGTGACAATGTGCACAGGCATTCCGAGATAAGAACTTCCCGCAGAGCCGGAAACTGCGAAGCTCGTAGACGGGAACTCATGGATCTCGAGTCCCTAGGGTCGCGCTAATTAACCGCGAACCGCGGTTACATTGGATCAGTTGAGTCCAGTCAACCGGTTAGAGCGAGGGTGAGTCTCTCCTTGTGTTAGGAAAAGCAACTCCACAACAAACGCCATTTTTT
>JAGFZM010003312.1:0-10898 GCA_017657215.1 Limnothrissa miodon
TCTGTCTCTCTTTGTTTGTCGCTCTCTCTCTTTCTGTCTCTCTCTATCATTTGTTTCCCTTCCTTTTCCTCCCCATTCTATCTCTCAGCATCATTTGATATTCTGTGCCCACCACACCAAACACCAGAATACATCTAAATCACAAACACACACACACACACACACACACACACACACACACACTCAATTGCATAGACAACAAGACTGCATTTTCTCGGCAGAAACCGCAAGGTGGACTTGCCACCAACACCCCCCTAACTCGAAAGCCCTAGGATAAAAATCTTAGGCTTAAAAATCCAGCGGAATAATAATAATAATGACAAGAAAATACTTAAGAAGAACAATACTGGCCTTGCAATTCCATGGCAAGTCCACAATGACTCATCTCCTATCCACAACCCTCTCAATCTCTCTCTCGCTCAAATAGAAGCACATGAACACACAAGAATGTATGTATTTTCACACATGCACACACACACACACACACACACACACTCATACACACATAGGACCATCAGTCTGTAATCTCCTTTGGCAGCTGTAACTGAGCGTGAGCATTTGCCTGGCACTGCAGATTAACACATTTGTTCTAACAAATCAGCTGTAACACACACACACACACACACACACACACACGCCTTATCTCATCAAGGCACAGCAACCAGCTCATCATGTCATCAAACAGTCTGATTTCATCAGCAAGCACATCCCTCTCAGACACACACACCCACACACACACAAACACACACACACACATATAAACACGCAATGGCTGCTCCTTTGCACCATGAGGACTGTAGATAGATCTTTGGCTGTGTGTGTGTGTGTGTGTGTGTGTGTGTGTGTGTGTGTTCTGTGACAGCCTATCACTGTTGCCATGAATGACAACAGTGTCTTTCTTGGTGCAAGTAGTGACTTGCTTGGTGCCAGTTGCCTGTGTGAACCCAATGTCTGTCTGTGTTTCAATCAACCTCTCCAAAGGACTGTGAGCGTGTGTGTGTGTGTGTGTGTGAGAGAGAGAGACAGCTGTACTGTATGTTGGAGGGCTGGTCTGGTGTGTGTGTGTGTGTGTTTGTATGTGTGAGTATGTGCAGAGAGAGAGGGAGAGAATGAATCATGTTTTGTGTATACTGTAGTTGTGTTAAGGGGGGGTTTTCTGTGTGTGACTTGGTGTGAGTATGTGTATGAATGTTTTATGCATGATTATATCTACATTTTTGCTGCCTTTGACTCTGAGTGTGTGTGTGTGTGTGTGGGTGTGTGTGCGCGTATATGGTGACAGCCTATCTCTGATGTGATTGACAACAGCATCTTCTCTGATGCAAGTAGCGACTTGCTCTGTGCCAGAGTCGTGTTGTTTGTGTGAACTCTAGTGTCTCTTTCATCTATTTCAAACATCATTCCTAGGCAGTGGAGAGATACAAATACATTGTTGCTGTACTTAAAGGTAATTTGGACCTGGACTGTCCTGGAAGATGTTACCGAGTACAAACATATATCCAATGCCCACCTCCGTTCACCCCCAGCATTCCGCATTAAGCCGTTTTTAGCCGAAGCTTTCATTAACCTTACACTGCTTGCTATGGGGGCAAAGCTTTGCCTATGCAGCTAAATCGCTATTTTTACACCATTAACAAGGTTCAAAGTAACTCCACACTTCATTGGTAGACTTCTGAGGGCCCTGACATTTAAAACGAGACAATGAGAACTTTAAAAGTAAACAGGTACTTACAGACAGACAGAATTTTGTGGTCAACGCCATCTTGAAATTAAATCACGATAAGTCGATTGACGAGCTACAACCTTATCTATGTCTTTGGTCAAACTCTTTTGAGTTTCATCATTTGTTAGTGCTTTAGTGCTTATGTAGACAGTCACCATAAGTACATAGACAGTCACAGAAAGTTATGTAGACAGTCACCATAACTGCTTATGTACCATAACTGCTTAAGTACATTTTTCACGTGTCTGTGATTTTACTTGAGTAGAAATAATAAGGCATACTTTTACTATTTCTAGCACTAGCCCATCATCAGTAACTGTTCTTACTCAGCTACTTTTAAGAAAATGCATTTTGTTACATTTTATTCTCGCTTTTTGTGTGGAGGTTGTCTGGGCTTAGAGGAATCTATACCTCTGTTGTTTCAGGTCCCCAGGTACTATCTGTAGGAAACAGAAACAAAAAAATATACTTTGAAACCCAGACCGAATAATGAATGGTTAATGTTAAGTAAATGGAGCGTAGAAATATTCAACTAAAAGTGAATTACTGTGCCCCATTCCATCAGTGTCAACTGCAGTCTATGTTGTATAAAATGCTCTTCCTTTTCCCTCCTTCTGAGAGCACTCAGTGACCTTCACATAGTATTTCTCCTTTAAGCATTGAGATCCAGCACTTCCTCCACCATTGCTCCGGGGGGCTGTGAGTGCCAGTGTATGTGTGTATGTGTGTGTGTGTGTGTGTGAGTCACACATAGAGAGTGAAAAAGGTGCGGGTGTCTCTGTGAGCCTTCTAGTGTGTGTGTGTATGTGTTGTTTGTGTGTTGTGTATTGAGCTTTCAACCTCAGTCGGATTGTTTTATATCACATTTGTAATGATCTATAGGTGCGTACATGCATCTGTGTGTGTGTTTTTGTCTCTACAGTATTTCAGTAGGCTTAAGCATGTTTAAACACTCTAGTTGTTCCCGTCATTATCCAGAGCTGTTGCATACTGCCATTTCTCCTTGCTTGTTCTCCACCTTGTAGCATCAGATCTGCTCCAGATTATAAACTCTTCTTTGGAGAACGGCACTTTCCCCAAGTTACTAAAGCTAGCAGTTGTAAAACCACCACTGAAAAAGAATAACATGGATCACTCAGTTCTTAACAACTATAGGCCAATATCCAATCTGCCATTTGTTGGGAAGATTGTTGAAAAAATAGTTTTCTATCAACTAACTGTGTTTTTGTCCTCAAATAATTGTTGTGATACATTTCGGTCTAGCTTTAGAGCCTATCACAGTACTGAGACTGCCCTTATTAAGGTTGTAAATGACATCCGTCTTAATACTGATGCAGGAAAAACATCAGTTCTGGTGCTACTGGATCTCAGTGCTGCCTTTGACACTGTTGATCATGGCATACTACTACACAGACTGGAACATTGGGTTGGGTTTACTGGTATAGTGATTAAGTGGCTAAAATCCTACTTAGAAGATAGAAGCTTCCTTGTCGCCAGGGGCACCCATACTTCAACATCAATGCCCCTGACCTGTGGAGTCCCCCAGGGGTCTATACCCTTACTATTCAACCTACAAACTGTATGCTCCCAAATGGTCGGATTATCACTAACAACTCAATTTCTTACCTAATAACTATACCCCCCTTGAAGGCCTCTATAAGTGTTTAGACCAGATAAACAACTGGATGTCCTTTAATTTTTTACAGTTAAACAAAGACAAGACTGAGGTGACCATATTTGGAAACAAGGAGAAAAGATCAAAGGTTGCCACTGCGCTAAACGTAAAAGGGTTCACAGCCAAAGAGACTGTTAAAAACCTTGGAGTCATCATTGATAGTGGCCTTAACATTAGCAGTCACATCAAATCAATCTCTAAATTAGCATACTATCATTTAAAAAACATCTCTAAGCTGAGAGACCTAATGTCAAGTAAGGACCTTTAAAACTTATTCATGCCTTTGTTTCAAGTAGAGTTGACTACTGCAATGGCCACTTAACAGGCCTACCCAAAAAGACCACTAAGCCCCTTCAACTCATACAAAATGCAACTGCTAGGGTCCTTATAAGAACAAAAATAACTGACCATATTACTCCAATTTTAAAATCCCTGCACTGGCTTCCTGTGAGTTTTAGAATTGATTTTAAAGCACAGTTACATTTATTTAAATCTATGAATGGCAAAGGACCTGTTTATATTCTAGACATGTGTCAGAATTTCACTCCACTGAGGTCTCTAAGGTCTGTGGAAAAGAATTTGTTGGTCAGACCCACTGTCAGAACAAAAAGTGGTGAAGCAGCTGTGTCATCTGTCACCAGGCACTAGCACGTCAAGAAACACTTAGTTGAGGCTAGAGGAACACAGTGAATGGGTAAAATAATAGCTCTGAAGAGTTCTCCAAAAGAGTGTAATGAGAGGCCAAGGTGCTTGTGGTGAATAATATGCACAAAAGGGTTGGCTAAAGTACAGTGGAGACTAAAGGGCTATGGTTACACTTTGGCAGTCAGTGGAAGTTTAAAATGCCTTAAGCATAAAGTGTTCTTTTTGGAGTCATTTGAGGTCGACAGTCACTAGGTTGGCCCTATGTTGATTACTGCAAGAATATCTGCCTAGCTCGGAAGATGGCATCAAGGAAGTTTGCGACTTAAATGACTTTGATAGACTATACATATTCACACACACACACACACACACACACACACACACACACACACACACACATACACACACACACACACACACATACACACACAAACAAAAGCCCATTACATCGATAATGACAGAAATGGTAATTCACTATTGTGATCAGGACAACAAGAGTTAGGTGACTTTGCTTCCGTGAAGGTGAGTGTGTGAATATGGAATTGTGTGTGTGTGTGTGTGTGTGTGTGTGTGCGTGTTTGCATGACAACTAGAACCATTCCATCTGTCTGCTGGCTCCAGGTAATGCCAGTCATCTTGGGGGAAGCATTGTGATGCACTCCCCTCTTTTTCTGTCCTCCCTCCCCTCGTGCTGGCTTTGTCTCTCCATTCTAGTGCTCATCCTCCAGCGCCTTTATCTTCTTCTGGCAGGTGTATGAGTGGGGCTCAGGGGGGATCGACTTACACACACACACACACACACACACACACACACAAACATATGTGGTCATTCTCACACAGATCCACACAGACAAACCCATTCTTGCAAAAACCTGCCCACACTTCTCCCGTTAGACAACTGAGCCGGAATGAAAGGGAATGGTGACAAAACCGACATACTCATACTCACACACACATACACATACACACACATGCATAAACATCATCACTTCTGTCTCTCTGGGAAAGGCTTAACACAGCTGTATTAAAGGCTCCCTATACAACGCCTGGGCCAGACCAATGCTGAGATACACTGAGCTGACTTTAAACGCACATGGTGCCATGCCAAGTGTCTGCTGAATCCAGTTCAGTCATTTGTGCTGTCTGTGGGGGTGGTAAAATGTTGCGCTGTGCATACAACAACATCTACCGACCATCAGCAAGCACATAGGCTACATGCTAGCACCATATTCTGCACAATATGCTCGCTCCCAAAGCGAGTGCATGGAATATCCACTACCACATAGGAATACAGTATGTGAAAGTTTTATGTGTGTTTTACAACCCAGTCATCCAGAGTCAATAAAGAAGGGTTAACTACCAGGTCTGCATTTGGAGTATTTTACATGGTTACATGGTCTCTAAAAATATCTGACTGTGTATGTTATGCTTCTTAGCAACAAGTAGACAAACCAAACAACCACCTACAGATTATTTTCCAGTAGCGTCAATGATAAACAATTAGCAATATGTGTGAAGATTCAAGCCCCACTTTAGAGTAGCTGTCAGAGAGTGTTGTTTGTTTGTTTACTGCGCAGAGTTAAAGGGATTTTCTAGTGAATTAATCCATAGCTTTGTTCTTTTCCATTGACAAGTGCTGTCTGTATGAGAATGACAGGATTTGGTGCTTTGGAGACAAAATAGTGAAAAGGCAGGCAACATTAACTGATGAGGGCAAGAACATTTTATTTTTTAAAAAAAAATCAGTTTACTGATGTAGGGGGGCAAAAAAAAATACCTTCGAAAAAGGTGGAAAACCACCACCTATAAATACTACTAATATAGGCTACGAGGAATAGTGATGCATAGTAGGATGGTGTAATGATGTATATAGTAGTGTGGTTGGTAATGTGAGGTAGCCTATATAGCAGGATGGTGTAATAGTGTATAGGGTGGTGTAGTGGTGTATATTGTATAGGACAGGGGTCGGCAAATAAGTTTGGACCCGGGCCTTTTTTTTTTTTTTTCAATTCAATTCAATATTTTCTGTGTGATGGAATATCTTTTTGAAAAATAATATTCTATGATTGGCAAGGTCCGCCCTGTAAATAACGATTGTTGCTTATTGGGAATTTAACACGAGGCACTAGACATCGCCAGGCAAGCATGGGAAAAACCCGAAAAAACAAGAACTTTCTACCTACCTCTCCGCCCCCAGCTACCCAACCAACCCCCGCCGTAACACAACTCTGAATACCGTGCAGAATTAGCCCTTTTCACGCTGACGTCAGACAACTTCCATTTTGAAGTGGAGCTGGGTATCCGTGGATCCGGCGTAAACCAGTGGCGTTAACAGAAGATAGGATACAGCGCATTTCAGGTAAGATTGAGACTACATTATTTCACATGTATCATCTTCATTTTTCTTGGTATTGTTAGCGATCCTTGCCGTTACATAGCAGCCTCGATTTGAGCATTATATTAGTAGCATTCTCAGTGTTAGACTATAACCTGCTATTAGTGCATTGCATTTAGCGTTAGATGACAATGACGAGATGAAACAGAGTCTGGCTGGCTCAGATGCTGGCAGACTTGGTATGATTTTTCACATTTACTTTATGTATGACTTGTTAAATAGAAGCCAAAGACATGTTCTCATAGGAAATGAAAATTAAATAGCCTAAATGTTAGCCGCGTAACATTAGGCTACTACTCATGGCGTCTGATTTGTGCTTTGAAGATTTTGTAATGTTCACAAACTGAGCATCCATCTAACTCCAGGAAATTGCTGTTTCTTTAACAGTAAGGACAGTTTTCTGTTTCTTTAACAGTAAGGATTTTATGTGAACATCTTACAACACGCATCACAGAGTGGCCACCATACTGTGCCAATGTCCTTAATGAGCACTACAGACTGTCCACCTACCAGAAATCTGATGTGGTATGTTTTCTCTCCCTGTTCTCCTTGTGTCCATCTCTCAACAGAATAGCCTACTGTCATTACTATGGCACCTTCATATTGCAGTGTGCCAGGCTGCTCATCCAACAGGAAGAATATGCCCTATCTTAGCTTTCATGATTTTCCAGCCAATTTAGAGCTTCGTACCTCTTGGGTGAGGGCAATGCGACGTGATGAGGGGCCACAGTTCAAGATCCTTCGTGGGAGTACCTTCATCTGTAGTCTCCATTTCACAGAGGAGGATACATACGTTTCTGCCAGTGGACGGAAGAAACTAAAGAAAGGGGCAGTGCCATCCAGATTCGTTTGGAATGACTTTGGCAAAGGTAAGAGGACAGTGTTTAAACTAGTTAAAATATTTTGTCTCAAATCATAGGCATTTCTCGTTGATCAGCTTGCTGCCTTCCCCCTGTATACACTGAGAAAACGCATGCTTAGTGCTATTCCTGCATTACAAACTATGTACATGATTACACTTATATTATTGCATTGTTCCCATGTTGCACAATGTTTCCACATTTATAGTGTAGGACATTTGTTCTCATGAAAATCAACATCTGTTATTTTAGGAAGAGGTCCACAAGCTCGGGAATCACCGTATCAGCGTGCAAGAAAACGCCTTGCTGAGATGCCTGTCCCGGAGAACAGCGAGAATGTAGAACCAGATGCAGTGCTAGATAATCATGACTACACCAGTCATCCCTCTCCTGGTTAGTATTTTTCAAATTAAGCCCATTCCTTCTCTCGCAGAAAATTATATGAATCATATGTATTATCTTCATGCTTACTTAATAGATTCAACTTAATAGACTCAAATAATATCTGACACAAGGTATGGCAATAGGGACATAACAGTATCATGTCATGAAGTATCTGACACAAGGTATGGTGATGGAGACATTACCAATTAAGCAAAAATATTGTGGTAATTCTTTCACCTCATAACAGTTAAGAATTTGTTAAGCTCTCTCACAGCACTCAGTTATAGGCAAAAGTAAAAAAAGATAAGTGATATCCAATAAGATGTATGTTCTCTTTTTTCTCAAAAGGTAAAATGGACAGAGCTGCTAGGATGATTCAACAGTTGGAGGTGCAAGTCTTAACACTTGAACACGAAATACGGCAGCTTACACTTAAGAATCGGCAGCCACTGATTTTCAAGTTCTGTGTCACCGATGAGGACTACCGGTACTACACAAGATTCAGCTCCAAGAGGGTCTTCACTGTGTTTTGGGAGTCTGTTTACCCTTCTGCTTCAAGGCTTGTCTATTGGTCCAACGCACAACAAGCAGCTGAAGTGATGCCTAGTCCACAGCGCAAGCTTGAACTGATTGATGAACTGTTCATGTTTCTTTGTCGCATTGCAGCTGGCCTTCAGGAGAGGACCTTGTCGTCTATCTTTGAGGTCAGTGTGTCGACTGTTAGTCGCGTCATTCTAACGTGGACCAGCTACCTGTACCAGGTTCTGGGCTCACTACCATCATGGATGACAAGACAGCAAGTACAAGCCACAATGCCTGACAAGTTCAGGCTCTACTGTCCGCAGCTGAGAGTCATCATAGACTGTACAGAGATCCGCTGTGAAACTGCATCCTCCCTCTCATTACAGTCTGAGACCTTTTCCAGCTACAAAAATCACACCACCTTTAAAGGTCTGATTGGTGTTGCTCTGTGTGGGGTTGTCACATTTGTTTCTACACTGTACACAGGCTCTGTTTCAGACATTGAAATAACAAAGAAATCACAGCTTCTACAGCTACTCCAGCCTGGGGATGAAGTAATGGCTGACAAGGGTTTCCTGATTGAGAGGATGCTGTCAGAGGTGGGGGCAAAACTGATCATCCCTCCATTAAAGAAGTCCACCCAGCTCAGCAAGGAAGACACTCAGAAGACCCAGGCTATTGCCCGTTTAAGGATCTTAGTGGAGAGGGCGATTCGTAGGGTAAAGGAGTACCATATTTGGGAAGGGCTTGTTCCACTCTCCATGGTAGGATCAGTCAATCAGCTGTGGGCCATCTGTTGCCTGATGTCAAACTACCAGGGACCGCTTGATATCAAAGGGGACAAACCAGTCTGAGATTCTTACTGGCTGTGTACTGTAATATGTGTAAAATAAATAATACTGTTTGCTATTTGGCTTTGACTTTAGTGTTAAAAAAACAAGGAATGCATTACTCATTAAATGGGTACTTCAATTTAGTTTTATTTCTAAGTATTGAAAAGTAGTTTAACCTAATAGTGTAGGAGGACTGTATCGGCTTCATAGGTGATTCAATCACATGTATATAAAACTATTCCCTAACTGTATGACATTGCACTCAGAATCAGAATTTATATTAGTATACTAGCATTCACAGGCAAGTACTGTAGACGTACACCACAAAAGAAAACAAACAACATACCTTAGGCACTTATAACATTATTTACAAATGATGTACAACAAGGATCTTAAAACAAATCATATTTTAAACTTAACTACTTAAGAAGACATCCATGTAAGTGTTAAAATAGAAGTCATCAATCTTTTGGCGCATTGAGTGGATAATCTCCTCATCCCTAAAGATTCTCTCTATAGTAATGTCAGTGTGCGTGTCTGTGATGAACTCACACCACTGTAGCCCACTAATGGCTAGTTGTCCTTGCACCTGATAATAATATTTGTGGGTCTTACGTAGGCAGGCTTGGCCTTTCATTGTGGTCAGGTGTGTCACTTCTGCAACACTATTGACGTTGCAGGCCTTGACCTCTGCCAGGCCGAATGGTGGGATTTCGGATGGGTTGAAGACCTTTGCGTCAGGGCTTGCGCCAAGGTGAGGTGCATCTGGGTGGATGACTACTCCACAAGAACTCACTGAAACGTCACAAAACTCTGCATACTGCCGCAGTATCTCAGGTTCCAGGTCCAAATCCCGCTTCATGGCAGCTGTCTGCAGAGTTCCCTTCAGGATGCGAGATGCAAGGGCTTTGGCAGACGACTCCCCACGAACATGACAGATCTCTCTGAAACGGCTGGCTGTTAGTCTGGGTTTACGGACTAGGGTCCACAACTGGCACTCTGACTGCTGCCTGGTTTCAGCTTCAATAGCAGCGGAGATCTCATGTGTTACCTTTAAAATAATAATAATTTAAAAATGCACATTAGTTTAATTGTGAATATAAACAGATAACCCCCTTAATGTGATGACACCTTAAAATAAAAAGGTCAAATAAATCAATAAAAACCTTAAGACTCTCCAGGTGGCATTGCTGCTTGTAATTAGGCACAAAATTGAAAGGAACTTCAAAATTGTATCCATCAACGGGTAGCCGAGGAAAAGCAGGGGCATCAGGGTGTCTAATATATTCTTTGCTAATTTCAGGGGGGCACTGGTAAGAAAGGACAGAACCAAATGGTACAGGTCCAAATTTTGAGTCTACCAAATGAAGTGTATCAAGCCCGTGCAACAGTTTACATATGCCTGGTTGTGGGCAAAGCTCTCTCAGTATTTCCCCGCTGGCCATCAAATTAGGATCTGGAAGAGGCCCTAAGAAGTGAGTAAGAATTGAGAGCAGAGTGAGATTAATGATAGTAGACGAAGACAGACCATGAGATGAGAACAGAAAAGAAGAAAGGAGATTATTTCAAACTCACCAGCATATGCTCTGTACAGAGTGCACTTTGAACCGGTCCTTACTGTTTTTCTTTTTTGAGGCTTACACACTTTCATATCATTCGTAGCCTCTGGTGCAATTCCCTATAACAACAGTAATAGTGATAATAACAACAACAATAAATATAAGCAATGTAAATTGCAAGTCTACATTTCCAAGAGTAGTAAATATAATTTTCTGACCTGTGTCCTTGGACGGTGCCAGGTCTGCAGCTGGCTGGTGCAGGACAGTGGCAGTGGGACAGTGTTGAAGCCCATGGTGCTGTA
>JAGFZM010003313.1:0-10150 GCA_017657215.1 Limnothrissa miodon
CCTTTTGTAAAAATGCGCTACATAAATAAAATTGAATTGAATTGAATTGTGTGAACCCAAAACTCACCTAGACGGCAGGATGTTTCATTACAAGTGACTGAACCTACAGAGGGAATCGCAGACATTAGGGATGAGGAGGAGGTGAGATGTGTGTGTGTATGTGTTTGTGAGGTGATGGTGGTAAAGGTGTATGTGTGTGTGTGTGTGCGCATGAGCCACTTTGAATGTTTATGTTTGCATTGAATAGGCCATTTGTTTCATTTTGGCATGTTTCAAGATGTGATTTTGATGAAACACTGATTTTAACTAACTGATTAGTTATGGTAATTATACGTTACACTTTCATTTATAATGTTTTACTTTTAAATCTGATTGTTGTCTCTGCCGTATCCTGTCTGGGCAATTGTATGTGACGTGGGACAATTTGATTGACAGTTTGATATAGGGCCAGGTCACTTAGGTCAAGGTGAGGCAGAAGTGGCATACAATTTTTCAACCGCTTGTGTGATTGTGACAGTGTTTTGTTTGAAGCATATTTTCAGTTTGTTTTAGATATAGAATAAACAGAATGCCGTTCACAAGAAAGCGTGTTGTCTGTTGTTCGGTACCGCCTTCAGAAGTGGTGGCTGCAAAGCTGCCCCTAGAGCATGTGTTTGTGAGGTGATAAAGATGTGTGTGTGTGTGTGTGTGTGTGTGTGTGTTTATGAGGTGATAGTGGAAGAGGCAGGTGTGTGTGTGTGTGTTTGTGAAGTGATGGTGGTAAAGATTTGTGTGTGTGTGTTTGTGAAGTAACGGTGGAAGAGACAAGTGTGTGTGTGTGTGTGTGTGTGTGTGTGTGTGGTTGTGTTTGTGAAGTGATGGTGGTAGAGACAGTTGTGTGTGTGTGTGTGTGTGTGTGTGTGTGTGTGTGTGAAGTGATGATGGAAGAGACAGGTGTGTGTGTGTGTGTGTATGTGTGAGGTCATGGTGTTTGAGACAATTATGGACAATTAAATGGGGGGCGTGAGCAATGAAATATGGGTTGATTTACACCTTAAAGGTCAAGAAAGCAATCAAGTGAAAACAGAGATTAGAAGTCTAGAACAGATCATTGTGAGAGCCATACTGAGAGAGCTTAACAAGGAGGCTAACAGCTAAACCCAAATTTCCTATTACTAGTCTTGTTTTGTCTGGCAGGTGACTGAAAGACAAGACATGACATGTGAAGAAAAGAGGAATGCCAGAGTAATAAATCATCAGATTAGAGAATATGTGTGACCCATACAGCTGATCAGTGTCAGTATGTGTGTCAGCACAGTAACATCCTATAGTATACCTTCTTGTAATCATTAGGCTGACACAACAAGGGTGTGTGTGTGTGTGTGTATTTGTGTGTGTTTTAGGGAATGGGAGGGAGCAAGCAATTCTCATCGCTGGAGCAGAGGAAATGCGTGTGTGTGTGTGTACTGTATGTGTATGTATATATGTGTGTGTGTGTGTGTGTGTGTGTGTGTGAGGGAGAGACAGAGAGAGCAAGCCATTCTTACTGCTGGAGCAGAGGAAATGTGAGTGTTTGTGTGAGCAGTTTTCTGGCTTCCAGTTCCCTCCTGCCTGAAGCCTAGCACAGTTCTGTCCTGCCTCTGCTGATGAGGTCATGTTGAGATCCTCGCCGGACCACGCCCACGGGTGGATGATGTCCCTCCTGCTCAGACCAATCCAGATGCTTGTCCCCAGAGATGCAGCGTTGGCCGCTGCATTGAACGCCATCTGTTCCTCCTGGTTCAGAATGCTGGCCAGATCTCCATAGTCCTTCCTGCACAAACGCTGAGCATCTCTCCAGTTCTCCTCTTTGCTTATGTACCAGAACACCTTCACCCTCATCCCTGAGCCATTTCTGTACACTGACAGAGACAACAGCACACACACACACACACACACACACACACACACACACACATACAGCAGAAAACAATTGGAGGGGGTGGGGGGGATGCCTTTGAATTTTGCACAGCACTTATGTACTTACAGTATATACTTGCACAGTATATATGTGTGTGTATATGTATGTGCATATGTATGTGTGTGTGTATATATATATATATATATATGCCACAATGTACGTTGTTTATCTTTTCCCAAACAGGACTTTTTCTGGACTGGAAGTTTTAGGCCCCCCAGCCTTACAGGAGAACACTCAGAACTGAGTGCTAAGTGCTAGGGCGGTGGTGGCGCAGGTGGTAGAGGAGCCGTTTGATGACCGCAAGGTTGCAGGTTTGAACCCCACTCCACCTGACACCATCGAAGTGTCCTTGAGCAAGACACTGAACCAAACTGCTGAACCAAATTGCTCCTGGTGGCAGGCTGGAGCCTTGCATGGTAATCCCCTCCACTGGTGTATGACTGTGTGTGAATGGGTAGGCGGCGCGTGGAGACGTAACGGCATCTGGCTCTCCTGACCGTGCGCATCACTGTGGGATAGCTAGAAATGTAATTTCGATTCCTCTGTATGTCCAGTATATGTAGAGAAATTGACAATAAAGTGACTTAACTAACACCAAAACAAGTGGCAGGGGTTAAAGTGTAACTACATCTGCAAAGTGTCTGAAGCCTAGTGGGATACTTCAAACAACAGCTACTGTGGCATACATTACGTGCTTTGAACGTTGCATTGACGTTGCATTGACTTTGTTAGTTAGAAGGACTGACTCTGTTCTACTGATGTTAATCTGACATTACTACACAATATGGTGGTCAGTCACACATACGCTATACTTGATTTGTTTCCTGCACCACCTCTGCAGTCTCTGATACAACAGAAGAAGTAGAGAGACTCACCGGTCTGACACATAAAGGGAAGAAGTTCAGAATGATCACATGATTTTATCATCCACTTTTTCGACGCAGTAAAGTAGTATGCACAACCATAACTCTGACTGTAATCGTCCATCCAGTTCTCAAACACATTGGTCCATTTCCAGGGTGCGTTCCAGGGTTTTGTTTCTTGGTGAAGTCCGATCCATGCGCCCTGTGTGTCCTTCCCTAGTGCCTTTAGGGCGTCATTCAGCTGCTCTCTGGATGAGATGACAGTCAGTTCAGAGTGGTTCTGTCTGCAGCGGCCCAAAGCCTCTGCCCAGTTAACAGGCTCCTCCACCAGAGTATAGGTCTTAATAGGAGATATAACTGCACACATGCACACACACACACACACACATGCTGTGAATAGACTCCTCCACCAGGGTATAGGTCTTAAAAGGAGAGATAATGTAACTACACTCCCACACTGACAGTTTTATGGACTGGATTGAAAAATGGGGTATTCATTGACCAGGGCCTGTATTCACAAAGAATCTAAAGGCTAAAAGTAGCTCCTAACAGGTAAATTTAGGAGTACAAGGTTAGGGGATTCAGATTACAATTTTGGAAATGGACTGCTAAACAAACTGCTAACTCCCCAAAATAATGTGTGTGTCAGCTTTAAATTTAGGACTCTTATTTTTTGTTTAATTATTCACAAAACATTTGAAGCCCAAAAGTAGCATCTAAGTCTGGGGGAGTTTAGAAGTAACCCAGAAGACTCCTAACTCACTAAGGCCTATTCACTGAGTAAAGTTATAATGCCAATGTGTCTGGATAGAGGTAAGTTACATGGGAGGCACTTATCTTGCAAAGCCAAAGCCTATTATTAAGATATTTTATTTTTATCTTTTTAAAAACAAATTATTTTCATAGTAAATCCAAAAAAAAAGTTTCCATATCAATAAATGCAAGTGTGTGTGTGTGTGTGTGTGTGCACGCGTGTGTGTGTAAGTTGTTAGTGGTAGATGAGTATTATTGTATGTGTTTTATGATTGTTTGACTTGAATTAAGTAACTATAATTTACATATCGACCTGACCTTTAGTCTGAGTGTCACAGTGTCCCGTTCTCTCACTCAGCAGGAGCACAAGCAGCAGAAACATCATTGCCATTCTGTAGGGAACAAATTGAGAGAACTAATGAGTTTTGGAGAGTGAGCAAGGAGAAGACGTAAATTTTGTAAAATTTCAGTTATGAACCTTATGAATTCTCTAAAACTGCACACCTTAAAGGCCATAATCCCACTTATAACCAATGTTGGAAGTAACAGCATTACTGTAAAATTACAGTGTTACGGTGTTACTAACACTTATTTTTTTCAACAAGCTATCTATTTAATACCGTTTACAACAGTACTGTTACACATGTCGTTGCCATCAAAGTTAAACTTTTTTTTGTTAAATTAGTTATTACTAAATGCTCCCAACACAGGTATGTATGTTACAAGCATTTTTGTTGGCCTACATTAGGCGGCATGTATGAGTTCTTGTCGCATGGATCACCCACATGACTCCAAGGAGTTTTCCAGCACTTCTCACTAGTTGGTGTGAGTGGTTTTGAAAAAGGCAAGCAATAAATAAACAGATCCCCCTTATCTTGAGCAGATCTAGACAGGTGGAGCTGGGGAGGGGGAGCGAGCAATTCAAAAATATGTCAGCAGTCAACTGAGCTGCGACAGCGTCTCTGCCGCCATAGTACATTTAAACAAGCGCAGGATTTGGGAGCTGACTTGATTGGGCTGCGTCATTATCTAATTACGGCGTCACCCGAGTTTCCTGTATGAACTGGTAATATATACCCCACTAAAAATAACACTTTGGTAGAACTTCAAGCTATCCATTGGCATTCTACGTATGGTAATATACTGTAAGTAGGTGTAAAATGATCTTTCACTCAAGTAATGAAAGTAAGCTAAAACACGCAGTGACTAATTCTAATTGGCTATTTGAACCTTCTAGAAGAGAAGCTTGGCTGTGTGGCGAGAGTCCATCAGGACAGTCTGTCTTGAGATGCTCTGAGTATGTATGAGGGGGATATCATCATTGCTGCAGCAATTTAACTTTAAATTCAGAAAACTTCCAAGTGATCCAAAGTTTTAACGCCAGCATATAAAGATCTTAAAAAAAAAAAAATACATTGAACATACAAAGATCTGTCATGCCAATATCTTCACATAATTTAAAATAATATCACAAACATCTTCACCGACATTCTTTTAAGTTTGCATATATATATATATATAGCGACATTGTCATGAGGTTTCTCACAATTTGATTAATCAGTTGTGGTTTAATTCTGGAAAGAAACTGACTGTAACTACAATTAGTTAACTGAAACCTGCTCCAAAAGTTGTCATTACTTACAGCGGGGTGGTGAAAAGCCTAAAATCTCTCCTCTTTTTCGGTGACATTTTTATGAAGTGGCTGGGATGAAGAACTCTTGGCATAGACAGAATGACTGCATGTGTGTGTGTGCCGTGTAGCCAGTAGAGGAAAGCTGATGTGCAGAACTGTGTACAGAATTGTGTACAGTCAGAACACTCTTGAATTGTTGAAACATTCAAAACAGGATTCAAATAAGTGGCAACTCTTTCAGCATACTGTATTTCCTGGAACATAAGGGATCATTTTGTTTGTCACATACATAAAAATGCCAGTGTAAAACATGTAGTACAACTGCAGAAATCAGAGCAATAAAAGAGAAAAAGAAAGATACAGGAAAAGCTAAGAAAAATAAATCCATTTGGGTTCAGGATCCAGACTCAGTTGAATTTAAGTCCTGCACCTTTCATAGGTCATGACTACTTTAATGTTGCATATGGGTGATTCTTGTTTTGGGCCACATATTTGTGTCCTCATGTTTAACTGGCTCTTATTCTTTTATAAAATTAGACAAATCTTTGTAACAAACCTATTTTATTATGTGTTTAGGTGTTTTCTATAGCTCTAACAAAGATAATTTTGATTTTTGTACATCTCTTTAAGGCACCATTTCTCTGGAATATGCGCTCATTTTAGCATGTCCCAAATGCAATGTGTTCAACTTCCTCAGTAAATATAAACTATAAAATTAAAAAATTAAAAAATGCATTCTTTATAATTTTATAGGCTAGGGTATACCACCTTTAGAGAAACAAACACATCTGGTAAAACTTATTTTGTTTTCTGTAATTATATAATATATTATATGTCCCTGCATTCCTTTTCCACCCTGTTAGTCTATAGTTTCTTGGCTCCCTAAAAAGACTACAAATTCATACAGCCATTTACAGATATGACATAATTAGTTTTTGGAGGCAAATTCACCTGGAAAACTAAGAGAAGCTGTAGCCATGTCTCTTGTTTTTTTTTTTGCAATTTCATATAACAAACCGATTTGAGGAACTCTTAAAGCCTCTATGTGTAGGATTTATCTTCTATTTATCTTCGTCTTTTATTAAAAATATATTTTTTATTTTAAAAATATAATGTAAAACGATGGTAATTACCTCCATGAATAAATTGTAGTGTTCCGGTAAACTTGGTAATTTCCATTTATATATAGATATGGCTGGGGACCAAAGAAGAATATCCATTTTGCGCCGCCATTTTCAAAAGTACGGGTTCTTGTAGGGGAGAGCAGTATCGTATATTCAGCTCCGCCTTTTGCATTTCCGCTCAGAGACTGAGTAGCAGAAACTGAGATAAGAGTGAGCGAGCGAGCGTTCGGCCTCCGTAGCAAGAAATTAGGATTGTGGGAAGGGGAGGGCTAATACATTTTATTCAAACGTATGCAGTATACCACTTCGCCGATAGATGGGTAATTCTGATACGATCCTACACATAGAGGCTTTAAAGTTCCACCCGGTTAGTATATATTATGGGAAATATTTATTGAAAAGAATATTTTTTAAAATATGTTAAAAGTAGCTATTTAAGTGCTGATAAGATGTGCAGTGTGTGCTAGCTAAATGTTGCTCACACAAAGAGCTAGAGCTAAATTAGCTAGAAATTTTCCACCCTGTTAGGTTCCACCCTGTTAGGCTACAGTATGTAAGGGATATGCAGTTTATTGAGTAGAAATGGCACTATATTTATATATTTATTTTTTTCAAATGTTTATTATTTAAATTAAAATGACTTGTAGATGTATTATTTGAATGTATTTCTTAATAATTTTTGTGAAAAATAATGGTATATTATTCTTATTAAAAATGTTATGATAATTATATTGTTGTTGTTATTATTATTATTAGTAGTAGTTGTAGTAATACCAGTAGTAGTAGTAGTTGTAGTTGTTGTTGTTGTAGTACTGTTGTGAAATACAAAGAAAACTATGCATGATAAAATAAACAATACTCAGTTCCACCCTTTTATATTCCATTCCACCCTGTTAGGCTTCGTAAAAGTTAATTAAAGTTAAAACTGCTAATGCTACAAGAATGAAACTTTTATCATAGCAAAAGTGGCACATTATATCCCAGAAACGTTCAGCATTGTTCTACTTGCACATTATCTAAACTTTGTATTTACAGTGTAAATTTCCCTGACAAAAAAATTTCCCCTAAAAATGAATGGGAAAATGTATACAAAACACATCCCATAATTATACTATTTTCAACCCCTGAGTTTGGCAGACATGCATTCCTCGTAGCTAAGTATGGTATGGTCCTGACAAAATGTTAAAATCATAAAATTCAATTATTCAATTTTTTCAGAAAACAGACAGCCAAATATGTGGTCCAAAGCAAGAATCACCCATATACAAAGCAGCCATGATCAAAAACTGTCATCCTCAGACTCATTTTGTTTATGATGTCATACTTTCAGAGGACATTAACATAATTTTTACATTTGGAGTGTTTTACAACAGACCTCAGACTGCTACTGCGTTTATGATGAAGTTCTGCTTACATGCTACTGTATGCACTTCTTGACTCTTGCTTAAATTGGAAAAACAGATTCAACTCTATCTGCAGATATATTTCTTTGCATACTGTGGCAAAAAGTTCCAGGTGTTACTGAGTTACAGTTTTTGTCCGTTGCTTAAACACATTTTGCAAAACTTGGCTCATGGTGCCAAAACTCTACACACAAGGAAATAAGGAAAAAACACAGGGAAATAAACCATTCACATCTATGTCAAATACAAACTCGGTCAAATGCTATCAAAACCTAACAATCATTTACCAAAACCTCACTTTGATGACAAAATAATACCCAATTGCATCATATCAATACACTCATATCAGCAACAACACACTAGTCTACTTTCAATAAAACATTGCAGTCTTTCATTTTTACTGTTTTTATTCAATTCCCCAGAGGGCTAGCCTGGGCCCGCCCATACTTCCTGTGATGCTACATTAAATTTCGCGAGCAAGTCAGTATGGCCATCGTGCTGATTTAGAGGAATTATTTTTCCCAAATCTGTGGGCACCAATGAAAAACGAGCTTACGCATACGTCATCGGAATGAGTGGTCTGATTGGTTGTAGATTCGTCAAGTAGTATACAGAGGCATCTGATGGACGCAAGTCAAGCCCGCCTCCCAGAAGACGTTTAGTAATGTAGGATGGCCATACTAAGCTCCTATGAGCTTTGTCGCACAAGCCAGGCTACCATAGGGCATGTTTTCACCAAAAAAATTAATTCTGAAATTAAAATCATTACATTACAGTAGTGTATTTTACAGTGTTGTAAATTCAGTTAAACCAAAAATAAAACAAACAATACACTACTATAAACACAAAAAACAAGTGGGACACAAGAAATGTCTTATCTCGCTAAGCATAGGGGAAAATATCCCTTTGTGTGCCAAATTCATCCCTGGGTTTACCAAACATCAATGTAGGCATACAGGCGTGTGGTTGGCATTCATACATATGTCATCTCCAAGCAGAAAATTCCTCGATAGAATTTAGAAATGGCGAGTAAGGGGCAAATACACAACTTCAAGTTGTTCAAGGCCCTCATAGGACATGTTTTACGACATGGTCCACTCAGGCCCGAAAATAAGGCCTGCACACTGTTTTAGGATGCTCCCAAACAATTTATTATGAGCAACGTTTCAACCCTGTTTGGGAGCATCCTAAAACAGTGTTCTGGGGCCATATAAGGACCATCTTTTTCAGATGATGTAAGACCAGCTTACAGTGTATAGGCCTAGTGGACCATATCATAAACCATGTCCTGACTATGAGGGACTTGAACAACTTGAAGTTGCGTATTTGCCCCTTACTCACCATTTCTAAATTATATAGAGGAATTTTCTGCTTGGAGATTGTGTATGTATGAATGCCAACCACATGCCTGTACAGTATGCCTACTCTGTAGTGTAGGCAATGGAACAGGCCTGCAGAAACATTGAGGTTTGGTCAACCCAGGGATGGATTTGGCACATAAGGGGATATTAGAGAGAAAACATTTCTTGTGATGCTGATGAGATCCCGTGGCCAGGCCCAACAGACAGCAGGATCCATTTGTGCACAGCATCCCACTTGTGCACAGCTGTGATTTTCTGTGTTTACAGTAGTGTATTGTTTGTTCTACAGTAGGCCTATTTTGTTTATTTTTGCTTTAACTGAATTTACTACACTGTAAAATACACTACTGTAATATAATGATTTTGATTTGAGAATTTTTGGGGGGGCATTGAAAAAATGCCCTATGTGGAATTGAATAAAAACAGTAAAAATGAAAGACTGCATTGTTTTATATAAAGTAGACTAGTGTGTTGTTGCTGATATGAGAGTGTATTGATATGACGGAGCCACCAGCGAGCTCCAAAGTGCCCACCTGGATGAACTATTCACTGTTTCCAGTCATTTTAACCACCCAAGTAAGTAAGTGTGAAGAACATGATTGTTTACACTAAGACCATAATTTGTATAAAACGCGGGCAATAAAGTTGAATCTATTCTAATATAATCTAAAATCTAGTTGTCCTATATGTGTATGTTTAGCCCTCGAGCAAGAAACGTAACCACGTTGCATCTAACCCTGACACTATTTTTTAAAGATGAAGGGGGGAGGAAATAGATGTTTAGCCTAGTTATAATGTTCTGAGAATGAATGAACAATGATTTCGAATTCAGTACAAAGCTTGGTGTCTTTAAGGACCATGTGAAAAGACAGGCCATCATTTATTACTTAACTCATAATGCTGATCTAACTATATCACTTTCCAAATTCTATAATTTCACCATGATCAGGAAAACAAAAGTAGCCTAGGTAAGGGCATAGCCAATGCAGTATCAGCGCGATTACCAATCGAGGTGTGGCTGTCCATCCCCTGCGTCATGACGTACACGACGCAGCTTCACTTTACGCGGTTGTA
>JAGFZM010003314.1:385-20671 GCA_017657215.1 Limnothrissa miodon
CCCCCCCCCCCCCCCACACACACACACACACACACACAGACACACTCAACCCCCAACCACTCTTTGATTTGATAGAAAGCAGACATAAATGACTGAAGGCCAAGGAGTAGAGGAAGTAGTATAAAAAGATGTGTGGAGATTGAAAGAAGGATCAGAGGGAAAGACTGAAACTGAAAGAGAGAAATGGGCAGAATGAGAGGAGAAAGAGAGGCAGACAGGCTGAGACAAAAAGAGAAGGAGACGGAGCGATCTAAAGAGACTGAAGTATGAGAGAAAAGAGTGTGAAGTTAAATAGACGCAAAGGTAAAACAGAAGTGAGATAGAGGGTGGGAGAGAGAGAGAGAGAGGTGGATGTAGAGAGAAAATAACACAGAATGGGAGAGAGATGACTGCATGAAGAGAGAGAGAGAGAGAGAGAGAGAGAGAGAGAGAGAGAGGTGTTGTAGGTAGCGAGAGCGTCGTTGTGGCCTCCCGCTGCTGTGAGATTTTCTCTTCGTTGTTAATTTTCCCTGCTCCATATGGCGCCCCAGACTCTTCACCTGCGGGCAGCACCAGACTGAACTGCCACCACGGCAGGAGGCAGCAGCCGGGCCAGAGAGGAGAGGAGGAACGAGAGAGAGAGAGAGAGAGAGAGAGAGAGAGAGAGAGAGGAGAGGAGGATAGAGGAGGAGTGACAGAGAGAGGAGGAGGAAAGAAAGAAAGGAGGAGGAGGAAGAGAGGATAAAGAGAGGCAGCGCAAAGGATATAGGAGGAGAGAGAAAAGAAGGAAAGCGAGAGAAAAGAGAAGAGGTGAGAGGAGAAGGGAGGAGAAGAGAGGAGAGGGAGAGAGGCAACCAGCCAGCCAGCCTACATCCTGAGGCCCAGCCTGTCATTTACACAGTCCTGCGCATCTGTGTGCTCACTGCCTGGCCTAATACACACACACACACACACACACACACACAGAGAGAGAGAGAGAGAGAGAGAGAGAGAGAGGAAAGGCTCACAGACACACACACACGTACACAAACAAGAAAAACACACACATATAGAAACATGTACACACTTGTACACACACAAAAAAACATACACACACACACTTGAGACATACCTTTGTTGTGCAGTGTGGGTATATGTAATTGTCTTTTTTAACCTTGTGTAAACAACCTAGGAGCAACTCAACAGTGAGGCACTGGCATATGGAGACATTGTGTGTGTGTGTGTGTGTGTGTGTGTGTGTGTATGGAAGAGATGTTAAAAGAAGTATATTTTTATTTTTAGTAACTGTAGTATATGTTGTGTGTGATTTTTTAAGCTGCTGGGACCTTGAATTTCCCCTTGGGGATCAATAAAGTATCTATCTATCTATCTATCTATCTATCTATACATTGCAAGGAGAGGAATTGAGGCACCCAGGGGTGGGGACTGGTGATGTCAGAGCAGAGGAGGACGGAGAGACCGAGAGAGAGAGAGAGCTCTGCCCTGCTGACTCGGCCTCATTGCTGTTGTCTGGCGTAAATGGTGGAATGTATGTGTGTGTTGCGTTGTGTTTCATCCCGGCTTGTCATTGATTAGAGCTGCCTCTTTAATTCCTCCCCACCCCATGTTGGGATCCATTTGCATGCTTTGGCAGGAGGTAATGGAGTTTTGTTTTACGACGCGCTCTGAAAATCCTTGAAGACACGAGACGGCGATCTGATGCATATGCAGCCGCCAGCGAATTGCCTCCTGATGGATTGTGTCTCCCGTGTGTGTACATGTGTGTATGTGTGTGTGTGTGCGCGCACGCATATGTGTGTACATGTGTGTGTGTCTGTGTGTGTGTTCCTGCATAAGTGTGTGTATGTGTGCCTGGTTGTCGTCATCGTTTGTGTCTGTGTCTTCTCCCTCATTGATTTCCAGCCGGTCTTTTGTTTGGCTTTGTTGTGACTGCGCTGGGGACTTACAGTACAGCGAGTCCTGATCTCATCGGTCACGCTAATATGCGGCGACCGACATGGACGCGTACACACCGCAGCTGCGTTCTCAGGGCCCATACACACACACACACACACACACATCTCTGTGGTCTGTGTGTGTGATTCTAAGCTGGCCACAATGCTCTGTGTTAACCTTGTCATTAAACACACACAAACATACATACATTTCCACATAGAAATCCAAATGCTGGTGTTGATGGCTATTCTCTGAAATTAATCAGCTGGATAATTCAGTTGAGTTACTTAGATAATTACCTCTTTATTCCAATTGCTTTCTTTGGTGTTCTACATTGTTTTCAGCTGTTGGTGATTATCAGCTGATTGCTTTGTCCATCTGATCATCTCTCAGATTCTCAGTGTGCCCCATAAGAAATGACCTGGTGTCAGTGAATCGTACCCATGTGTCTGCATCAATCCTCTCACCTCATCGAGCCCGATATGAAGAATCTGTGGAATCTGTTTCTTCTAATTTGGTCGGTTTGGTGCATTTGGCTCCGAGTTGAAGCACAACTGTGTTACAGTGGTCGGCATCTGCATTCTTTCTGTTTAAATATACTGCAGAAACATTAGGTGCTACTGTAGGCTACATAGGCAACATCATATTGTGATTCTCCACCATATAATATAAAAGGACCAATATCTATAATATTATTGTAGATATTTGTCATTACCTGATCATATATCTTATATGCTATTTCTGGGGATACTGTATCGATAGATTTGATTTTTTGTTTGGTTAATATGGCCCTGAAAATTAACCCTTTTTTTTATCAAGCTAGCATAAAGCATAAGTACTGTACATCTGCAGTAGGCCTATCTGTCCACAGCGTTCCTGTCCAAACTCCTTTTTTCTTGGGTGTGTCCTCTGATATGTGTGGCCTCTGATAATGGCATTTGTCCTTTTCTTCAGTCATCCCTCTAATAGCTCACACACACACACACACACACAGAGAGAGAGAGAGAGAGAGAGAGAGAGAGACAGACAGACAGACAGACAGACAGACACACACACACAGTTCTCCCGGGCTGGGGGAAAGTGGATGTGATCAAATTTGTCGACCGTCGGGGGAGGCCATGTCCGGGGTCACATCTAAATCTGGTTTCCGCGGGCAACAGGCCAGCCCATAATTCCCAGGAATACGGGGTGAGTGCTCGGCTGTGAGTAGTCAGGGCCAAACTCAGCAGACTCTCATTTTACCTGAAGGATTGTCATTTTGATAGCTGTCAGAGAGGCGAGGAGGAGGGACACATATACTCTCCCTCTTTCACGCACACATACACACACACACACACACACACACACACACATCTTTACCTCACCCTGTCTCTCTGAAAGACTTTGACTTACAGGCTGGACACATAGACACAACTTTTACACATAAATAATAAACCCAATAGCCGATGTATCTTTTGTATCTCCTCATTCTAGCGAGAAATAATAATGAGATATGGAGCGCACACACACACCACACACACACACACACACACACACTCATACACTCTCTCCCTCTCTCTCTCACACACATACACACACAAATGTACACCTAAGTATATCAATATATCAACATACAATGCAAAAACGGGCAACATTCTCTACATTTAAAGTGAACAGATCCCACAAGTACGTTCCAAGATTCCAAGTATCCAAAAATGCCAATTTAACATGTTTTTACTACCTTTTAGTCTAGCTATACCTGATGATGGCAAACTGTCATTTTATAAACTTTTTAAATTATGTTTAGGAGTTATTTTGTGATGTGTTTGTGAGTAATATACTCTACTTCATGCTCCTAAATTGAGACGTAATGTGATGGCATCGTTATTGCGATCACCTTCTGTTGCATTGTGAAAGTTCACCCATAAAGAAGATGGATATGCAGATGAGATGGTCCCGTCTTTGTGAGGGCCCGTCGATTTGAGTGCTTTTATATGGAGGCTTTGTAATGGCACAAGTAATCAGTTTGGGAAATGTTCTTCATGACCATGTTTGAATTTACGATAAATAAGCCGGGGAGCTTTTATGGCAGATTTTAATGACACTCCTTATTGACTTGGACAAATGGATATTGCACCTAGCAAGATGTACATTAATATCATTTTCCAATTTCACTCAGTATGTGGCTTGCAATTATATTCATTTTAGCAACACGGGACAAATTAATTTTCCAGTGGGACTGATAATTTGTTTGGAGGGAGCAGAATGGATATTGTGTCGGATGGGGGGTCTCTAGGTATTAACGTGGAGAGAGCGAAGCCTTATTTAATTGAGAGGGAGAATCCATAACATCAGCTCATGCGGTTCATGTCAGTGGAGCGCTGGCCAATGGGCCGTTCATTTGCCACATCGCATCCAGAGGACTGAGCTGCAGCCTGAGCTTGATGGATGGGTGGATGGATGGATGGATGAATGGATAGGTGAATGAATGAATGAATGAGTAAACTGATGTTGGTTGATGGATGGATGGATGGATGGATGGATGGATGGAAGACTTATAGTGGCCCGGAGGGAGATAAGAAGACTCAAATCAGTCTTCATGGAACCGCCGACCGCAGAGAAACGAGGTGCTCCCTGTCACAATGTGGACAAGCGCATGACTAACCCTACCTACTGACCTTGCTAACTGGAGAGAATGGCACAGAGGGGGTTAAAATATGCCTCTTTCCAACTAAGAGACGCCTATGCTTTTGTGACGCTTACTGTCAGGACTTTCTGAACTTGCCAAAACAGAGTTAAGGACAGTGGATTCATTCTTTGGGGTCTGGTTCAGGCATTCACCAGTCCAACACACCCAAACCACCCACAGCACGCTCTCACCTCTGCCCTTGGGAAAACATTGCGTTTGTTGCCCTCACCCAAATAACACTGCTTTGTTTCTTTTGTATCTTATTATTCAGGATTTATCTGAGGGTGCATTTCACAGAGTGTTTAATCCACATACAGGCACGATGGTTATTCAGTAAAATGAAGTCAGACACTGGCACCCAGCCTGACAAACAAGCAACTTAAAGAATGGCACTGCTTAGTCCTATTTGCCAGGGCCTGCAAAAAAACCAAAGGCCTGTCAATTCAGAGCTGTGTCCCATGCAAGCTATTCTCTCTGCACAGGTTAGTGCACATAACACTACAGTCACCAAGGCCATGGCGTGTTTGGTGGATGGCAAATGGCATTCCTCCGCTTATGCCTCGCAATAGACCAAAACACTTTATAAACTATTTTGCCACAGAATGAAAGTAAATATCCCCCCTGTACGAGGGTATATTTAATCCTGAAAAGGATCAGAAAAAAAAAACATTGAAAAGGGTATTGAAGGAATATGTGTTCCTGGTAATATTGTCAACAAGCATGTTTATCACAGCCATCGCTGCCATTCTGAATGATGACAAAACATACCGCATGGACATTGCGTATGTATTTGCTTTGGCTAAGGGACAAGAGAAACACCTGTGCCCTAAAATTGCTTGTATAAAAGTGTGTGTATGGCTCTGTCTGTGTGCACGACAAGATCTCATGCTATAACGTATTTATACTTCATGTTTTCCATCTCCAAAAAAAAAAGAAACTAGATAAATGTCTTCCAGGGTGGATTGGGTGCTCAGAGATGCTCTGTTAAAGCCAGTGTATCAGTAAAGTAAACTCGGGAGATGTTAATTTACGGTAAAAGAACTGCAGGCTGTTGCTCTAATGGCTGGAATTGAAACAGCCATGAAGGTGCAGTGGTGCTGGCATTGCTGCAGTGTAAGTGGCTGACCCGAGTGTGCGACTCTCTGGAAGTCACTTTAGATAAAAGAGAACGGCCTGTCTAAATATCCATTAGGTCTTAGCTAACTTCTCCAAACATCTGTAAATCGGTAAGCATCATAGCTCCGTATTGTGGTGGAATGCCTCCAAGGACCTACGACCTATTCCCTATTCATCCGCACAACCCTTCTGTGCAGTGTCGGTATGTATCGACTGTTTTGCGAGGCCAGAACTGTTTACCTGGTACAGCGATTTCGAAAACATACCTATTGTGACCATTGAAGAGGGGCAGGAGAAAGCGTGTCTCTTTGAAGAGGGTTGGCGTTTCCATTCATGCTTGGAGGAAGTCTATTACCGAAAGCTCTCAAAAGATCACACCTTTAGAGAAAGCATGTGTTTACAGGTCGCTGGGGGCCACTCAGAGTCCTTGGCACCTCAAAGGTTAAAGCATAACACATTTGGCTAGCTAGATTACCTCTCATCTTGCATGTGATTAGGAGCTACACGTTGAGAGCAGGTCTGTACAATTATGGTTAAACGCAATGCTTGCCTTGAGTGCTTATTTTGAGCAGTTAACACCAGTAAATAATCTCTCTCTCTCTCTCTCTGTGCATTTATGTGTGTCCTTCAGTTTTTTTCTTAAAATAAGATGCCTGCAGGAAAAGTAATGCATGCATTCTGTTTCCAGGATATTTCTCCGAAAAATAGACGGGATAGGGCATTACAACACACATCCCAACCATCAACAACCATCTCATAAATCATTAACTCCCGGAAGTAAAGTCGTTGATTGAACTTCCCTGTAAGAACTTATATATGTCCATGCATGCATATGTATACGTTGGCAAACGCCCAGATATGCAAATGCCTTCATTTGCTATTATTTCAACTTTCAGTCAAATCGCCCATAAACCACAGCTAAAGTTTTAGACCTTGGTGAAGTCACGCTAGAAATGCTTGCTCTTGGATTGTGTTTGAAAAACAATAAAACAAAACAAAAAAAAAAAACAGTGCAAAGACATTGTTTTATTTCCACTGAATGTCACAAAGAAAACTATTTAAAAAAAGACACATTTGAAATGAAATGGATCATATAGTTGTCTCTCCAACAACCTGAGGGCCAGTGATCCTGCGGTGGTAAATGAACAGCCAACTCCTTATTCCTTTTCCAAACCAGGAGGCAGCCTTTTGCCATTTGTGGGTATTTTCATTATGGAGACATTGTTAGTTCGTGCCCACAGATTGCCACCTGCGAGGCGGTAATTTCACCACCACTACCCGCCTGCACGCCTGCCACCGCAATGTGGTCGAATGAGCCGTTTTGATTATGACATGCTAATTACATATTGCCTCTCTCACTCTCTTCTCCCTTTTCTCTCTCTCTATCTCTCTCTCGCTCCCCAGCTCCTCTGCATGCAAACACCACACACCCACAGATCTTTAACGGTGGGGTTTTATGAGTTTGAAGAAGGGAAATCAAAAGCGAGAGACAGAGAAAGAGTGAGAGAGAGGGAGAAAGAGAGAAAGAGCAGGAGAGAGATGGAGAGAAACTGAGAGAAAAAAAACTGCCTCCGCTGTGTTCTCGTAGGCTGTGTGAAACTTCCTCCGCTTCAGTGCTTCCTTTTAAACTTCCCAAATTGCATTTCCCAATGAAGAAATAGCACGGCCCTTAAGTGCCTCTATTAGATTAGATACCATTACGAGTAATAGGACATGGGCACCCTGAATATTTTCATAGGAGTCTGATGCTTTTGATTAATCTGGGCACATTTTATTGCATTAATGATCTTTCTCACTGCTCTACTGTAAAGATGTCGTACATGTAGGCTAATGCTCTTCTCACCCTCCCTGTGTGTGTGTGAGTGTGAGTGTGTGTGTGTGTGCTCTATCTACTCTCTCTTTCTTTCCCTCTCTCTCTCTTTTCTACTCTTTCTTTCTCGCCTAATTCCATTTCTCTTCTTTCTCCCCCCTCTCTATTTCCCATTCCCTCTCTCACTCTCCCTTCTTTCTCTCCTCCCTCTCTTTCTCTCTCCCCTGCTCCCTCTCTCCTTCTCTATCCTCCTCCCTGCTTGAGTCTACACTGTTATTGCAATGCATTGTTGATGAGGTGAGTCGGCGTCTTATGTGCTTTCACTCCTAAAGTCATCCCTAATGGACTGGAAAGCTTATATTTTGTTTCCTAATGAAGCACGGTAGACACACACACACACACACACACACACAAGCAACCACACTCTCTTTCATTTCCACCACACACACACACACACACGCACACAACACGACACACAAACACATCAGAAATGCCTCCGGCCACACTGGCTTCCAGTCTGCGAGGCCATGGAGGAGCAGGGAGCTCAAGTAGAAAAAGTGACTGGCCGGAGGTAGAGGGGCCTGGGGCTAGGAACTACAACAGTGCTGGGGATGGTGGTGGTGGTCGTGGTGGAGGTGCTGTGTGCAGCGATCACAGAGCTAGAGTGAGTCTTGACTATTAATTCATTCAGTGTGATTCAAGAATTGAGTATGTGTGTGTGTGTGTGTATGTGGTATGGTTGTTGATATTAAGCTTTCCGCATGGTTTGGTTTTACTAGACTGCCACTGTGTAAAAGGTCAGATTTGTTTTTACATTCCTGTCCCACACACACACACACACAGACACACACACACACACCTCTGACTTTGTTGTAAAACACCAAAAGGGCAAAATGTTAAAAATACTCGCGTTTGTGTTTCGGGCTCCGTGCAAACAAACAGGCATTCATCAGAGTGTGTGTGGGGCAGGGCTCCCTCCTCCGCATCAACCACGGCCACGTGGACGAGAGGTGAGCTCGAGCGAGGGAGACCATTTATTATAGCGCCTGCTTTCTCCCTCCCGCGCCCTCAGCGCGCCGACGAGGAGAGAAATCAGAGTTATTCTGAGCCGAGCTGCGGGGCCAAGGTCATTTCCTCAAACAAAAATGCTTCTGACACTATGTAGGTCACAGAGATCTCTCTCTCTCTTTTTCTCTTGTATCTCTCTCTCTTTCTTTTTTTTCTGTGTCCCTGTCTCTTTTTCTCCAACTCTCTCTCTCTCTCTCTCAAACTTCAACGACGGCTTATAATTAAACACAGTCAATTATCCCAAATTTAATGGGATTTCAGAAGTGTGGCTTTAGTTAAGAGGTAATGAATAATATTTTAATTGCATAAACTGTGTAAATGTGTGAGCTAAAGGTGTCACTCAGTTTCTGTATGTAATTACTAACATGCACGTCCTGACCTGATAGAGTATTTATGATAATTACCAATATTATACATACTATTAGCATCGGCGTTAATAAAGGACACCTGTGTTTGCATTGGAAAGGGCGTGGTCCCTGACATTACTTGTTCATGTAAAACAGGTGTGTGTGTGTGTGTGTGTGTGTGTGAGAGAGAGAGAGAGAGAGAGAGTGCGAGTGAGAGAGAAGGGGAGAGAGGGTTTTAAAGTGCACATAGGTGTATACTTCTACAAACAGTCTGGCTAAATATTTTCAGACAAGTTGCTGCACTTCAGCAAACACAAACAGCAGCAAGTGTGTTGGGTGGGTGTCACGATACGCATGCCTCATCTCCATACTGCGGTCGTCCTTTCCCTTATAGATGGGCGTAATTAATAATTAAACAGACGCACTTGAAATGGGTTGACCTCGGCGAACTACTCATTACTCACACGGCACTGGCATCAGTCAAACTCTTTTTTTTTTGTGGCGCCTCTCTCTCTCTCTCTTTCTCTCTTTGTTCCTTCCCCTTGGCAACAGAACACCTATTTCAGCATCTCTGTTAAGCTGACCAAGGGCTTAACGGGACTTTGTGCAGTATTAAAAGTCCTCTCTCCTCACACAGACACTAGAGAAAACACTGGATCACAAAGACCACTCTTCTAGTTACTCCAATCCTAAAACAGATGTGAAGAAAACGAGAAAAGAAAGATTGGGAGTAAAGTACCTGTTCAAACGAATGCATTTATTTGACAAAAAAAATGATTTGTATCTTTTTTTACTTTTGTAGAAAAATACAGTGTATCTCTGTCTTTGTATGTGTAATGTGTGCTATGCTGACTGTCCTTGACCTATTAACAATGAGTTCAAAAGAAAGACAAGAAAGAATGAGAGGGGGGAAAAAGAGGGATAAAAGTATGAAAAGCAGAAGGTAACACCCATGGGAAACCTCATTGGAAGACCCAACAATGACAAAGCAAACAAAAACAATGCAGAACATAGAACAAACATGTTCCAAAATCATTCATGACAGGAATTATACCGTTAGTGGGAAAATGTGATTGCGCCAGTTGGCTGTGACATTAACAGTGATGTAACTCGACTTGTTGTCACGTTAAGACTAAAGTCTGAAATTGGCAGAAAAGTAAAGAGAAATAAGGGTGTATTGACATGAGGGAGCAAGATTCATTGTGAGGCCAGTGCTGCCATGGCAGCTTCACAGAGTGTTGCATTTTTTTGGCAACTTCACACAGTATTGCATTTCACTACAGTACTATGTCAGGGAACTCTACAAAGGCTTCAGAAATCCCCACTAAATATTTACTTCCAACAAGCGTTTAGAGATTGAAGGCAGGGCCAGTCAGGTTAAGATTGGAAAGCTCTGCATTTAAACTCCTCCATGATACAAGGAAACACAGCGATTATTTACCTGAGCTCCCCAGTTGTTCATTCCAACTGTTTAAAGGTCATTGAACTAAACAATAGGAACCAGGAAGGATCATTTTTATGTGTTACGTTGATCACCATAAATGCAATAACAGTTTCAGAAGAAATCGCAGGATTTATACTAGAGACCGTCAGAGCCTTCATTCATCCCAAAATGAGCCAGTTAAGCATCAGATTACAAAGATGGCAAATGAGTCTAAAGACACTGCTTAGTTTGCCTTTCAAGTAAAGAACATGTTCATTGTGTCTGAAAGTGAACAACATGTATGTGTGTATGTGTGTGTGTTGTAGGCTAACAATAACGATGTTTTGTGTAAATTCTCAACCATCGTCAATCCTGATCCCCATCAACCTCGTCCTCCGTCTAGTCTCTCTCTTCCACATCCGAGAGGAGAGGTGAAGAACGGGAGAGGCAGCAGCAGCCATTATGAATATATGCATGTTGACTGGCCAGATTGCTTGGCTCCCTAAATGGAGCTCACGCTAGGCTGACTAGCCTGCAGGCCTAGACGAGGGGAGCAGTGAGATGTGTTTTGGGGATTTGCAGCGTGTGTGTGTGTGTGTGTGTGTGTGTGTGTGTGTGTGTGTGAGTGTTTGGGAGGGGGGTGAAGTGTATGGAGCGGTTGGGGTAATGATACATGGCTCATCTGAATGGTCTACATTCTAAACCACCCCCCCACACACACACACACACAGGCATTCCAAACACACACACACACACACACACACACACAACAACAAAAAACACAATCTCGATTAAAAACGACTCACTCCTGAGTTCGTTTAAATGGTTGACTGCACCACCTGAGCAAAGTGAAGAGGCTTTTACTCCTCGGTTATACCTCCTACCCCTTGTTCCTACCTCATCCCCCCACCCCTCCAACTACTCTCTGCCCCCACCCTCCTCTCCATCTCTATACATCACACTCTACTGCCCCCACCCCACACACACACACATACACACACACACACACACACACACACACACACACACACACACACATATACCTGGCCTCCATGCATCAATATGAAAGTGAAAGCAGCCGAAAGGTGTTTTGATGTTTCTGCAAGCTTCGGTTGGCTCGTGTGTAAAAGCCGGCTAGCTTTGAGCCCCGTCCTGAAAGCCATCATATTTCTGTGGATGTTTGTATGATGGGACATGATTGTTTCCATAGCGATGCCCCGTCCTCAATGGCTTCCCAGCTCATTATGGTCTGTGTGTGTTTTCTTTCTCTGCGGCTGTCTCTGCTCAAGCTGCATGCTGACCACCTATTGCTGTTCGTCTCTCTTCTTCATGTACACAAACAAGAGAGCAAACTAACACAGAAACAAAGAAAATCCCGAGGTGACTCAAACTGAGATACATTTCAGGTTGCAAATTTATCAACCTGGACAACGAACTTTACTTTAAAATTTGTCATTGTCATTGTTTTTAAACAAAAAAAAAAAAAAACATACAAGCATAAATACATATTTTTTTAATTTGGGGTTTTACATTTACCGGTAATTTACATTTACCGGTAATTCAGTGTTGAAACCTTAACCCCTAAATATGCATCTGAATAAAATATAGTACTGATTCATTCAATTTATAAAATAAAGTACCAGCAGCATTTCTCATCAGGTAAAACATCTCATCATGATTTGAGCACTTCTAAGATACTGTAAGTTAATAGACAGGAGGACGTATGAAAAGGTCAAAACTATGAAACATTAATCAGGACAGGCCCATCTTAGGCGGCTCTGATCTGCACCAATTCATTCAGCCATTTCCCACTTACACAGAACCAAGTCCTTTGCTAAATCCACACTCATCACCAAATTGAGGGGTTCAGGTGGGCTGTAGGCATAATGCGCTGAATTATTTTCATTCTCTAGCCATGAGGACAATAGCAGGGAGGGGACAGACACACACACACACACTCAAGGGCGAGCCTAGCACTTGTCTTGTTAAAAGCTACAGATGGGCATGGCCTACCCCGTCTTGTGTCTCCTCCAACGGTGATTTTCCCTTTGTGGTAGATCAGCCAAAGGTCCATTTAAAAGCCAACCCCCATCTCCAGCCCTCCTCACACACATACACACACTCTCCCTCTCTTTCATGCTTATCGAGAGGCATCTGTCTCCCACCTGAGCCTTCATTCACCGTCTTCATTCATTGTCTTTTTCAATAAAGCTACCTGAGGACATAATATAGTGAAATAAACTACAAGTAATGGCAGAGTAGTATACTACATGTGTCCTTCCATTTTTCATAATTGACAAAAATACCTGAATGCAATAAAAGGATCCAACCTTCTGTTACATGTCTCTTCCTAAGCCCCGCTGATCACCTTGTAAGCCCAAGAATATCCCATTCTCTGATTCTGCTGTGGGGCATGGTGGCCGCTGACCATCCCTGTAGTAGTGTTTATCCTTTACCTTGGTTATACTGCTGTAGGCACTAACACAGACCTCTCATGTACTATGCTATTCAACTGTCTCTCCCTCCTCTCTACTTTGTTAAGAGTGAATAACCAGTCTGGCTCAACCCATTTGCCCTCTCTGCCCACATACACCACAGTGTTACCAAATGTACCAAAAAGACACAATTTGATTAATACGGTCATTATGGACTTTATGGACATTATGGATTTTTTTGAAACCACATTCCTGCAAAGAAATTCTTGCACAGAACTGCTCTTCCCTGCTTGGCCTAGATTGTGCTGCTGTGACATAATGCTCTAAAAAAGTAGCTTACATGATAACATTTCAGGGACAAAGAAATAACTGAAGCACTTTAATGCTATCAAGATTTCAAAAACAGTTTTGCTATAGGCACACTAGCTTCACTACCTAAAATTGACTACTACTTAAGTCTAACTGATACATATAACCTCAGTTAACGATGCTTTAAAAACAGCCTCTTTTTGAGGTGAGAGTTAGGCTCTTAGTTTAGGACCAGTACCCCATAACGCTTGACACAAGATGTGATTTAAGGGTGGAACTAACACACATAATATGCAAGTAATCTGTTTCAGCCCGCAAGTCTCCGCTGTGATAAGCAATTTATTCTAAGAGTTCCCTGGTGAGCATGGCTGGAAAAAAAAATGTTAAACAGCTTTGATGTTATATTACGGATTGGAGACATTCACCTTGGTGTTACGGAGGAGGAGACACTCTCTCTCACTTTCTCTCTCTCTCTCTCAAAGCCATGAGGGAAATGGTGTAGTCAGCAGCTGTTTACATATGGCTGGCCTTATTTACACAAACGGCTCGCCTTGAGCGCCACTTTGGCCTTGTCATTCCATGGCCACTACTTCTTCTTCCAACCCTATTATTAGTAGACCTCCAGCATACATAATTCATCACAATGCAAACAGGTCTGTCTCTCTCTCTTCCACTCTTTTCTATCACCATCCCTCTCTCTCTCCTTCTTTTCTCCCATTCTTGCTCTCTTCTCCAACCTTTCTCTGTCACCATTTTTCTTCCTCATTCTCAGTGTCTCTTTCACACTCTCTCTTTCTTTGTCTTTTCTCAACCATTTCCCCCCATCCCTTTACTATCTTGTTCTTTTGTCCCCTCTTCCTTTCTTCTCTCCAGCCCCATAATCCTGCTCATCCATTTTCTGGGTCAGAGCGACTCTTCTGCCCCATGCAGTTCAATAGCTGGAAATCTCTGTCTCTCTCTCTCTCTCTCCCCATCTCTTCTCAACAGTGGCACATTCACCAGCCTGGGCCCATTACTGACACCCATGGACCAAAAACGAACAACCAACTTCACACACACACACACACACAGTTTTACAGGTGTACGTAGAATGAGGGGAAGGCCTACTGGCATTTTGAATTCTATGTGAGTGAGTGAGTGAGTGTGTGAGTGAGTGCCTTCATGAATAGCTGTGGGTAGAAAGGGCACAGACAACAGCCCAAACCACTACCCTCCCTTTTTTCCATACAAAACGTCTTTATGCCCCATCAGCGAGTTGTCCTCACCATCACCAGTTTGGACCATCTCCCAGGTCATGCAAAGAGCAGCACATCCATTTAATCACTACCTGATGCTTGGCGGTGTATTTAGGCAGAGAGCGCTGTGAATTACCAGACAGAACAGTAATGCACTGGCAGTTGTTATTCTGGCCTGACCCTTGTCACTTTATTTCCATGTTTGCCTTTGAAATGCCTGAAAGAGACCCCCCTTTCATGACAAACAGAGAGAGAGAGACAGTGATTAGGTTCTTTAAGGGTGAATTTGAGTTTGGGGGGGGTGGGCATTCGGAGCATAGGTCAGAGGTTCTATGGAAGAGGGCGGTTGTGCTAGCCGAGGGAGTGTGTGTGTTTGTATGTGAGTATTTGTGAATTTGTGTGTGTGTGTCTCTCTTTATCTTTCTCCGTCTCTCTCTGTCGGGTGTATGGTAGGGGCATCGGGTGTGGGGGGGGTGGGGGGGGGGGGGGGGGGGGGGGATGGGGTTCCCTGGTGATGAAAGCTGTGTAACTCACTTTCTCACTTACCGGCTGACCTGATGGAAATGCCTGGTGCTGTGTTCACACACACACAGGCTATTTGCACTTTGTGCCCGAGGGTGAAGACGACAAGGGAGCGGCAGGACTACTTCAGGACCCTGGACAGCTACTCCACAGAGAACTAGCCCAGGCTGTGAATGCAGGATGTGTGTTTCCTGACTTTACACACTCTTAAGGTGTTTGGTTTTGTGTCTCTCTGTGTGTGTGTGTGTGCGTGCGTACAGTGTTGAGAAAGTTATTTTGGAAATGTGATACAATTACAAGTTGCCCCATCTAAAATGTATTTGAAATACTACAAGAAAAATATAGCCAATAAGATATTCAGATGCAAATGGACTTTTAATCCTGGTCATATCCTGAAACTATTTTATATTACACATTTCTTTCAAAATAATATGACACCCCTGTTACATTCTGTAATTACATAGGCCTACAACTTCTTACTCCCCAACACTGTGTACACACAGAGATAGACACACATACCCGCGTTAAACTGACAAAGGTACACGGTGAAGAAGATGAGGTCACATTCCTCGTTTTAGTGCAAAGGCCTACAACCTCTCAACACACACACACACACACACACACACACACAAACGTAGCTCTTCTGCATGTATGTCCCATCTGTATGGAAATGTGTTCTACACAGCTGGAATCCTGCAAAGCTCTGTCCTCCTCTCTAATAGTTATTATCTCTGCTGCCCATGCCACCAACACGGCTGCTGCCGTGCTACGCTGCGCCACGCCGCAATAGAGCCTGCAGAAAGCAGCTCATCGCATCTTTATGGTAATGCCCCTGCCGTGGCTGCAGCCGCAGCCGTAGCGCACACAGAGCCTGGGGCGAGACAGGCCCAGACGCCAATGCTTTTCATTACTGTAATTCCTATTATCACACACATTCTCCATCTGTGATTGCACCACTCACATCCAACAGGCCTCTGCACCATGAGTCTGGTGAGGGGTCAAAGACCTTATTCCCCCGGCTATATTTATTATTTATTTATTTATATTTATATACATTTTTTATTTCTATTTATTTAACATCTATACATGTAAATATATCATATATCCATTATGCACTTATATATCTTATACCGTAAAAGTGCATAATGTGTGTGCACTATACGTTTTACATTGTTTAAATTAAACTGGGGTACTGGATATACTCAACATTAGGTCTGCAAATAGTGTGTGTGTGTGTGTGTATAAATGTGGTTGTACATTTCTACACATTTGATAGGGTGTTTTTTTGTATGTGTGCCTGCATCTGCATCTTTGAGAATTATTACACTTGTGCCTGTCTTTGAGAGAGGTCAGGACCATCTCCTTATGATGAATGATCATTAAAAGAGAGTTGTCTCTCCACAATCCTTTGGCACGTGTTTAATTGTGCGTGGCCAATTGGACGCTTCTGAATGGAGAGCAAATGTAATGTAACGTTATCACAAGGATTCCTGTCGTTGAAGGAGATGACAGAGAATGAGTTATAGGAGACATGTTCATCATAATGCACCTGGTAGTCCACAGATACTGATGTAAACACAGCCACATTATACTCAAAAATGCAAATAATCAAACCCTGAGATTTGACATACAGGACAGAGGAAATTGGTTAACTACAGTGATATACAGTATGGTAATCGAAAGAGACAGTGCAGCAAGAAAGATCAGATCTGATGCATAAGCTATGCTTTTATCCAATATAGTCCTATATGGACATAATTATACCATTCTGAACACCAAATGCTGGGTTCCACTACAGCATTTTTCCACTTTAGAGGTCTTTTTAAAAACAAATTTACTTGCTTTTAAAATTAAATTGTTTTAAATTTATGTGTAAACATGGCGATAGCTACTGAAAATAGTTATCGAATATCAATTGTGTGGTCGAACAAGATAGACATACAAAGGAATCAAAATTACGTTGCCCAGGCACAACAGAAAACATGACTGAACCACTAAAGTAACAATAGGTAAAGTGCAAGTGGATTAAGGCATAGATTTTACTGGTACTTGGATAACAAGATATGAGTGTAGTGTGTTTCGACAGTACTTACTTAACAGTAAAGTATTGTACTGTGCTACAGGGAGGGAAAGATGACGATCAAGTCAACATTTTTGCTCTACCTCGCGTCAATCAGTACTATATCACATAATTAAAATGATATTAGAAATAAGCTCCATAAAACATTCGCTGAAAAATTCGCTCAATTTTGGCTGAATTAGCCTGGCATTTCCTATTGACTTAGCAACTTTCTCTGTAATACCTCCATGGCAGTAACTAATAAAGAAGAATAAAAATAGCACATGTGTGCAATTAACATAGTATAGAGGCAGCCTTTTCCGTATGTCAGAAGGTTCCAGAGGGTTTTCTTGGGGAGTGCAGTTTCCTAACTTCCTGGTGGCGGTTGCTGGGAGTGGAGAGGGGAGAGAGTTTAGCAGCCTAACATCCTATTGGGTAAAGCTGTTGGTGAGTCTGATGCTGCAGGAGCAGAGACTCCTGTTTCTCCTTCCAGAGATTGCGTGTGGGGTGGCTTGTGTCACTCACAATTGTGATCGCTTTGAGGGTGAAGCGGGTGTTGGATATTTCTTTCAGGGAGGAGAGTAGTGCACCAGTGATCCTCTTGGCTGTGTTCACTATGCTTTGCCTCACCCAGTGATGCAGCTGAGGAGGATGGTTCCTCGGTAGAATGTGGTCATGATGGTTGATGGGACGCTTGCTTGTGTGAGTTTGCACAGAAATTTGAAGCGCTGCTTGGCTTTCTTTGCCAGTGTTGCAGTGTTGGTCCAGGAGAGGTCACAACTCACAACTTTTGGTGCTGTTTACTCTCTCCAGGAGCAGCATTGTCAGTGGTCCGTGGTGGGTGTTGGATGTGGAATTTTTTATCATCATCTTTTTTAATTGTAATTTACAAAAATTGGATGTGAAATCCTTAGTCTTTCTGACATTCAGCAGGAGGTTGTTGTTCCTGCACCATGTGGTCAGAAGATCGACCTCTTTCCTATAGTGTGAGACTCGTTGCCCTTAGTGATGAGACCCATCTGAGTTGTGTCGGCTGCACACGTAAATGGTGACTGGAGCTGTAGGTTTGTGTGCAATCGGGTGTCAGCAGAGTGAAGAGCAGAGACCTAAGCACACAGCCTTGTGGGGCCCCTGTGCTCAGAGAGATGCTGCTCGAGGTGTTGTTTCTAACCCATACTGCTAGTGGCTTCTGAAAAGATCTGGCAGCCGGTTTCATAGGAAGGTGCTGAGGCCTAGTTTGTCGAGTTTGCAGATGAGCTGTTGTGATATTATGGTACTGAATGCTGAACTGAAGTCTATAAACAAAGTTTGTCTTTTCCAGGTGGATGAGTGATTGGTAGAGAGCAGAGGAGATTTGATCCTTTGTGGATCATTTGGCTTGGTGTGCAAATTAGAAGGGATCTAGGATGGGGTTGGGGGGGGTTCAATTTCATGTGTGACAAGTAGCCATTCAAAGCACTTCTTGACGAAGGGTGTCAGTGCCAATGAGCATTAGTCAATGAAGGGCATATGGCACAGATAAGGTGGTGGCAGCGTGATGGTACAATGGCTTGCTTCAAGGAGGTGTTAAAGATGTCTTTGAAGCACACCTAGGCAAGAAACAAATAATTAGTTCCGTGCAGATTTAATCTTTACAAGACTGCTACCACAATGACTATCAGTGTGTGTGTTTGTGTGTGTGTGTATGTGTGTGAATGAGTAAATAATGAGTAAATAATGTAATACATCGTGTCCATTGAAAAGAGCTTTATACATAAAGTTCATTAACCGTTTATAAAGCACCTGGTAAAGAAATAAGTGAGACATCTTTGCCATATGTCTGTAGATATGTTAGCTTACGTTATACTGGTTCATGTTAGCCTACAGCGCATGATGCTCTTTTCTTTGAGGATGTAAAGATGGGCTGGCACAGACCCAGCATGACGTCTTGTGTCTTTACAAGACACATTTATCTTGTGTGTGTGTGTGTGTTTGTGTGTGTGTGTTTGTGTGTATGCGCGTGCGTGATTGCAGATTGATTGACAGGCCGGGAGACGTGCGTCTCTCTCTTTGGAGCGGCCTCCGTGTCACACGCCCTTTTAACACTTTTGTTCCCAGAATCCCACAGGAGCGGAGGGCCCAGCCGTGGCAGCTGAGGTCCTCACACTGACAGAAGGGTCCCTGGGTCCCCATCGTCTCTCTCAACGAGGAACAATATACATACAGCCTTATCTAATGCTCAGATCTCTCTCTCTCTCTCTCTCTCTCTCTCACACACACACACACACTGATACAGAGGAGCCTCTATAAGTACTCATGGCACAGATGAACAGGTGTGCACAACACACACACTATTCAGGAAAATAATCACTTTCTTCCCTACCCCCAATCTCCTGTTTTTCTTTGTCAGGCACCCTGCACATAAACATAAACACAAACACACACCCTCCTGAGATATACTGCAAGAGTGATGCTTTGGCAGATGAGTTTTGCTAAAGGGAAGAGAGGATAGTTTGTGTGTGTGTGTGTGAGTGTGTGTGTGTGTTGGACCCAGGGGTAGGCTTTTAGTAGACAGACAGAGATCAGAGTGGAGGAGGTGTGATGTCTTGTTTACACATTAGCAGGTGGGGCTGCAGAATCTCATCCTCTCAGTTGTCTTTGCTCATGGCCTCACGAGACTATACACACACACACACACACACACACACACACACACACACTACCCAGTCTGTACAAGTTCTCTACTGCAAGAGACCTCTTACTGTGTGTGTGTGTGTGTGTGTGTGTGTGTGTGTGTGTGTGTGCGCACGCACATATAAATGCTTGCATTTGTTAGAGAGAGGGAGAAAGAAAAAATAGGAAGATGAAGAGTATGTAAATGTGTGTATAAACACCTACAGTAGGAACCCATGTTTTAGAGTTTGTTAGATAGGGAGAAAGAGGGTAGAGAGGGATAATGTGTACATTTAGTTGTGCTTGTGTGTGTATGTGTGTGTGTTTGTGCTCACACTTATAAATGCATATTTTTGTGTTCGCAGAGAGAGAGAGTGAAGAGAGAGAAAGAACAAGAGGGGTGTGTGTGTGTGTGTGTGTTTGTGGGAGAGAGAGAGAGAAAGTGTGTGTGCAATAACATCCAGTGGAGATCCGACTCGACCTTGATGAGTACCTCCTCTGAGAGCGCACAGCACATTCCACCGGCACCAGCGTGGGTGACATCATCGGCAGGATTCCGCCGATGGGCGTCCGGGGTAACCCCCCTGGCTCCAGATTTAATGGCTTTGCCGTGTTCTCACAGTTCATCTTCTGTTCTGGCCGGAGTCTACCAGGGAATAAGACTATTAGTATGTAAATCTGGAGATTCCCCCATTACACTGACCACTTTGGCTCTCAACCTCCCAGTC